>JAUCBJ010000710.1:0-38451 GCA_032718475.1 Nemertoderma westbladi | reverse complement strand
GTTAAACTGCTAAAGGTCTTCAAAAGCGCGAACAGCATCAGGTAAATCATTAATAAATAAAAGAAACAATACTGGCCCCAAGACACTGCCTTGAATAGTTCCCGATGTAACTACACAGTAGTCCGATGATTCGGTACCTACAAGTACATTTTGGGTTCTATTACATAGAAATGCACGTATCCATAGAAACAGATCTCCGCATACACCGTAGCTAGTGAGCTTTGATAGTAATTTAGAGTGAACTACCGAATCAAACAAAGGCTTTTGCAAAGTCTATATATATAATGTCCAGGTTCTTTCGTTTATCAATTAAATTGAACCAATCAGTAACACATTCTAGCATTTGAGTACAGGTGGATTTACGATGTAAAAAACCGTGTTTTTGATTTGATTTGATTTGATTTGATTTTTTTACGTCAACAACAAATTATATGCACTAAACAGATAAAATCGCAATGTAAAGCGAAACAACGATGAGAAACAACAATGAATATTATATAACTATGCATAGTAGTGTACTGTACATACCCCATGAGAGATGTTGCACAATTGCATTAGTTTTAAAACAAATGGGTCTCAACATCACAAGCGTAGGTAAAATATAATTAATGTAATGTGCAGTATAAACAAGAAGGATATCGTATGTAGTGAATATAAATGTAGATATGTATGTAAATATGAGTGTAAATATAATTAATGTAACGTACTGTAAAAACAAGAAGGATAGCGTATGTAGTGACGTGTGGATGGCCTCATGAGGTTTCACCTCGTTTCCATGAGGGTCCAGGATAAAACTCAAGTAAAATAAATATCTGTGAATATACCGGTAATTAGCGGTAAGTATATAAAAGAGTAAAAAGCAGATATAATTGAATTAAAGGTACGGTAGATACTGTGGTTTATCTAAGAGTAAAAAAACAGATAAACTTGAAATAAAAGGTAGACCAAGAGTAGTATATATTATAAATCTAGAATACGTTAAAAATTAAATAAATAGAGATATTATTGTATCGGTCGGTCTAAAATTCGTTAAAAATTAAATATAGAGAAAGACGGATGAGTCGTCATCTTCCAAGATTAGTATGTATTATAAATCTAGAATACGTTAAAAATTAAATAAATAGAGATATTATTGTATCGGTCGGTCTAAAATTCGTTAAAAATTAAATATAGAGAAAGACGGATGAGTCATCTTCCAAGAGTAGTATATATTATAAATCTAGAATACGTTAAAAATTAAATAAATAGAGATATTATTGTATCGGTCGGTCTAAAATTCGTTAAAAATTAAATATAGAGAAAGACGGATGAGTCGTCATCTTCGATCTTAGTCAGTAAGTAGTCCTTCAGTTTATGTTTGAATGTTACTAATGAAGAGCACTCAGTTAGAACCTTAGGGAGTGCATTCCATAGTTTTGGACCATAGAAACTGAAAGTGGTCTGTCCATAAATTGTCTTCCGATCGGGAATCAATGCCCTATCTTGAGAAGAGCGGAGACCGCTTCGTCCTTCATTGAAAGTGACCATGTCATTCATGTACTCTGGCGAGAGGCCGTTTCTTACTCTAAACATGTGTGATAAGATAACTGATTGCACTCGCTCGCGGAGGGGAAGCCAGTTGATTGCAACATAATGTGAAGCATTAATATGGATACGAGGGCCAAGACCGAGGCAGAAACGGATGCATTTTCTTTGAAGGGCTTCAACATTAGTTCGAAGTTTCTTAGTGATGGTGAAAAACCAAGTGGGTGCAGCATAGTCAATGTGTGGCTGGATGAGTGAGTTGCAAAGTAGTCGTCTAAGGGAGCGGTCGAGGATGGCACCATGTCGATGAAGGAAGCGTAGACGCGAGTTTCCTTTTTTTAATACTCTAAGCACCATTTCCATACCAGTAAGGGATTCATTTATGGTGGCTCCTAGGTAGGTTACTGCTTTCTTTGTAGATATACGGTTTCCATTGCAGTAAACCTCTAAGGGACACGGTGCAGCTGCTAATCTCTGATGAGTTCCAAATAAAATACATTCGGTTTTCTCAAAGTTAATACTCAGTCTGTTGTCAAGGCACCAGTCTGATACTTTGTCCATGGTGGCAGATAGTGTTGACGATATTGCCTGAACACAGCTATTAGCAGTGAGGAGGCCAACATCATCGGCAAATTTAGGGGGCAGGATGGAATCGTCAGAGGTTGGAGTTGCTATATGGGAGGAGTCTGGGATCGAACAGTCTGTGCGACAGACGTCGTTACTGTTCATGGATGAAGGTAATATTTGGTCAAAGTCGTTAGTTGCTAAACCAAATAACAATACTGCCAATATAGCGCCCTGAGGCACACCATCATCGACTACCTGTGGAGTTGAAGTAGCAGTACCAATATCGACGTATTGCATCCGACCATTTAGATACGATTTAAACCAATTCTGTGTAGCTGGGTCGGCACCTATAGCTCTCAGTTTTTGTATTATGATGCCATGGTTTAGAGTATCAAACGCTTTGCGAAAATCAATCAGTATCATACCAGTTAGTAGGCCATGGTCGATTGCTTCTCTGATGTAGTTATCAACCAATAAGAGTGTTGTATCAGTGGAGAACATAGGTCGAAATCCAGACTGGAACTTATTCATAAGGTGTTGTGAAGTTACATAGAAAAACATTTGGTCATATGCAATGCGTTCAAGTATTTTCGACAGTATTGGAAGGTTGGAAAGGGGCCTGTTATTACCGCTGATTATCACTGGACCTTTTTTATGGGCAGGGACTACACGAGCTATTTTATAGTTATCAGGAAAGATTGAAGATGAGATAGACAGGTTGACTAAGTGGGTAAACGGTTTTATCAGCGCAATTGCCCCATCACTGATTATGCGTGAAGGGATACCATCAGGGCCTCCAGCTTTACAGGGGTCAATCTTAGAGAATATTTTGGCAACGTCATCCTCTTCAACTGGGTGCAAGCTGAACGCGTTCTCCGTTACTCCGAGTCCCTTGTAGTATTCCAATGTAGATTCAAAGCCATAACGGCCTGGTGGTTTAGGCATTGCTGATACTAGTTCTTTTGCAATATTAGTGAAGTAGGTATTGAGGTGCTCGCAGACTTTCGATGGATCATGTGAAATTTCGCCATCAATTAAAAGGCTTTTAGTGGTTGTCTTGGAGTGGGCTCCTTGCTTTCTAGTAGGAGGACCGATAGTCTTAAGAACTTTCCACAGTTTCTTGCTATCACCAGTTGCATTTTTCAATTGTAGACTGATGTACGATACCTTTTTACATTTTATGAGGTTGGTTGCTTTGTTTCTTAGGACTCTAAAGGCCTCCTGGTTTAGGAGTGTTCTTTCATTGGTGAATTTGAGAGAGGCTCTATTGCGGGCGATGATTGCGTCTTTCACCTCCCTATCAACCCATGGTTGTGAGAAAGATTTTATGCGGCATTTGCGAAAAGGAGCAATTTCATCTAAAATACTTGTTAACACATTATCCACTATGGTTGCTGCAGTATTGACATCAGTTGTATATGGCAAATCTTGTAGGGATGTATTATTTGTCAGTTTTTCGAGCAATATCTCTTTGGAGTAAGTTGAGTAAGAACGGCAGTTACTAGTCAGGGGAATAGCTGGTTTTGGTTTTTGTCTTTTTCTTGTAACAAAAATTATGTAGTGGTCACTTAGACGTTCCTTAATAACTCCACTGGTTGTAATCATATTTGGTTGCGAAACAAAGGCATGGTCAATTAATGTGGCTGTAGAAGCTGTGACCCGAGTTGCTTCGGTTATTAACTGGCAGAGACCAAGTGTATTGGTGAAGCTGTATAGGCTTTGAAGGAGGCCGTCGGTAGCAAGGGGGGATGGTATGCATTTGTAGTTACCTAACAGGTCTATGTTAGTATCCCCCAGAATGATTATCTCACCGTATTTTGATGTATCGCCAAGGAATGAGACCAGATTGTCAAACATATTTTTGTCACTGTCGGGTCGGTATACCACACCAAGCAGAATTGTCTTTGTGCTAGGTAATGATAGTTCACCAAATAGAACCTCAGATGTGCAATTGTAACTCCATTCTAGAACATCAAATACAAGACTTGAGTTGATATAGATAGCGACTCCACCTCCATTTCTATTCCTATCGCGCCGAAAGATATTATATCCAGGAATACCAATTTCGGCATTAGTGATAGAATCATCAAGCCATGTCTCAGAAATCATGAGAATATCAATTGAGCCTGGTTCTAATATACATTTTAGTTCGGGAATCATAGGAAGCAAGCTGCGTATATTAGCATGGGCTACATGGACTCCCCTGGAGTCAAACTGGCTCAACCATTCATAGAGAGGAGGATAAGGAGAATCTTTTGGGTCAACATAGTGGCGCGGTGATAGTCAATCTAAAATATCAAATGGGTTTTGTGGACTTCCATTTGCAGCTGTTGTTTGGAGGTGTTGCCGTCTTGAGAATTGTTCACGACGCTTGACTCGTTGTTTATATGCAAGTTGTCGCTCAAACTCGGATAAGTCTCTATTGAAATATATACGCTCTTGATTGACAGTAAAGTACCGTTTTGCAATTAAGTTAGATGCATCAGCCTCGGTGTTAAATGATAGTAGTACAGGTCGAGACCGTCCATCATCCCTTTTCTTACCAAGACGTGTAATTGTTCGGAAGTGTAGCTTCTCGCCTAGAGCTTTCTCGAGAAAAGCACTGTCACAATGATGTTGATCTTCCATGTTGCTCCCTGATAGGTCACCAGGCATTTTATTGATAATGACATTGAACTTCCTCATTGCATTTTGCTTGATAATTTTTTCAACTCCAGCCGCATTGAATTCTCTGGTGATGTTTGTAGGGTTGGAAATTTTGTCGTTGATCGTCTTTAATTCTTCACAGTTTTTCTTTACCATGTCTGCCCATGTTGGGGTACAGTCAGATGGCTTTAATTCATGTACAATTGCAGAAAGATCATCCATACGACGAGTTGAGTCGACCTTGAAAGCGTCAGAGTTTTCAAACCTGTATTGTAGTTCGGCCAGTTTATTTGTTGTCGCAACTTGGAATGAATCAATCTTATTTGTTAAGGTTGCATCGAGTTCATTTATTGTTGAAGTAAGTTGTGATGTATCGTTGCGTACATCATTTGTTAAGTTTCTCAGATGGACTAGTTGTTTCGATAGGTTGCTGTTGTCTATCAGTAGGGTAGCTTGATCAGCTTCCAACTTTTCAATCTTTTGAGCAGAACACACACCGCAAAGAAAGTTTTGTGAGGATATGTCAAGCTCGACAGCCACCTGCGTTTCAATTTCAGTCCAGGTAGTTTGGCAGAAGGAGCATTCAATCTTTGTGGTGATCCATTCTCTCGGTTTTGCTTTTTTCCTCTGCGATACTGTGGAAATTGTGTTTGCAGATGCACAGTAACCATCAGTAGATGTCCGTTGGGACATTGTGTTATTTTGTTTGGTTTTATTGGTGGTGTTCCCAGCCGAAGTTCGCGTTGCTGTAGATTTTGACGAACCGATTAGGGATACTCTTCTGTTGCTTGGAGAGCTTTTCTGCCTATCAATTGTGGCACTGGCAGTCGACATCTTGTATTGTAACCCGGATTTAATATCTTTAGACTTATTCAATACAGTATAATCCGCAGTATCAACAGATCAAATGAATATCCTTAATCTTCTTCAATATATAATATAATATAAATAAAATAGTTAGGCCTTAGAATATCTAATGCAGAGAAATCTGCAATCTGACAGTTGGACAACGCCTAGTACTTCCAACGAAAATACATGTTGTGCCCTACTTATTAATTTATGAGAAAATAAATAATCTATTAAAACCTGTTTAATGCGCATTTCCATGAGTTTACAAGCAATACAGATAAGGGATATAGGCTGATAGTTATAAGGGTCTGACGGGGATCGCCTTTTTTGAATGTTGTTATTATGTTGGCCGTCAGCCAGGCAGATGGTAATGCGTGCGTTTCGAATGATACTCGAAAGATTGCTGATAATGGGGCTGCTATACAACAGTGTTTTAGCGGACATAACAAGCCATTTTCTGCCGCAATGCGCCTAATACTCTAAAAGACTGGAACTCAGATGACGAAATCTGTCAGCTGATTTACTGTAAACGTGGAACATCTCTTTGTTCAGCTCGCTCGGCCAATCAGAGCGATTTTCATTTTATCTTGTACAGAGGCCTACAGAAAACCGCGCAATGCATTACGGTTTTTGTTTACCTTTCTGAGCCTCAGAACATCGGCTTGGAAATTATTCTGTGCTTCTGTGGAAGTTTCAGACTTTGGCCAAACATTAGACGGCTTTGATTATAGGAACGTAAGTAAATCTATTATCAGCGTGTCACTCGCTCAATTCAACTACTGAACTCGGCACCTACCGACATACTGACTTTCACCGCATTATTTTACTTCTGTTTACTGTCTGTTATTAATTGTTATATGTTGATGGATATGTTGTTATATTTGGAGAATACCGATAAATAATCATAAAACCCCCAATCTTCTTGATTACTGAAGGTAAGAGGGACCTGTTACCTGTAGCAATTGCGACTTTCATTATAGTGGTTTTTGAGTGTATTAAATGCTATTTCATCAAGTTCGAGAACGAATCTTACGGATCAGACTAATCCTTTCCGCCTTTGAGGAAGCCTCGAAGAGAAGCCAAGACACATCGTTGCAAGTTGCCGTAAAGACTTGGTTCCAACGGGTGAGTCTTAAAGTCCAAGGAACGACACAATGGAAAATTCAGCTAACTGAGCGCGCGACCCACGGAGAATCAACAGACGCTACCTTTTCTCAAGTGGAAAGCGATGTTACATCAGAGAAACCTCAGAAGAAGGACGCTATTGACATCTATCTGTCGGACTATCAATGATTTATAGGTGACAAAGAGTTAAGGAGACGGCTAGCTGGACTTCACCCTAATAGTGAGGGAGCCAAGTTTGTGTTAGACTCATTAGATGCGGAAATGTTAGCCGCGGTCCAGGCTAAATTTGATGAAAGCATCCGCATCGCTAGGGTCCAAGAAGAGCAGCTAAAGTAAAAACAGATAGAAGACAGACAGGAAGCGGCAGCGGCAGCGGTAGAGGCTGAAAGGAAAGCAGCAGCGGCAGCAGTAGAAGCAGAAAGAAAAGCGGCAGCAGCAGCTGCAGAAGTGGAAAGAAAAGCTGCAGAAGCGGAAAGAAAAGCGACAGCAGTAGCTGCAGAAGTTGAAAGAAAGGCGGCAGTGGCAGTGGCGGAAACAAAATGGAGGGCATCTGAAGAGACAACCCAACTAGAGTTGGAAAATCGTCAAGAGAAGCAAGACTACTTAAATAAACAGAGAACAGCTAGTCAGATGCAGATGATAAGTCGATCTACTCCCAAGAGACAGGGATTTACATCATCTGATGAAGGCAATACAACAGATCCTGAAGGCGGAGGAAATAGATCTCGTTCCAGCAGACGTAGAAGAACGCCGCACCGTCAGAAATTGCCTAATTTGCCCCCAGCTGTGATAAGGCAACTAGCTAGTTTAGACTTAGGTAGTACAGAACCCACAGACCAAATTATTAGAGTAGAAAGAATCCCTACTATAGTAGATGAGCCTGAAATAATTAGGCCTGTTCTCGAAGCCACCCTCTCTGTGATAGAGACCCCTGTACTTCCAGAACCTAACTCTAAATTCCCTTTGCACAGTACTAAACTGTCCCAGTCCTGGACGCCGAGCGAGACATCAATGATTTGTCACCCATCATCCCTCGTCTACCCGCTACTATGTTGGCGGCTCCCGCTTCGGCGGTAGAGTGGGTGGATGAGCGACGGCGGGGATGGATCTCCTGTTCGGACAATTGGAGGAAAATCGATTACGTTCCTCCCAGCAGGTCCGAGAAATGGAAGGGACTGTTCAGCAGTTAAAGGGAACAGTAAGAGAGGGTAGGTTAGAGTTGCAAGAAGTGCAGCAGAGTATCGCTTTAGAACGCGATAAATTGGTAAATATACAAAGGGGTATACCACCACCCCCTGTAACAATGTGTCAACCTGTTAGGTCTGAAATATTTCATGCGCAAGGTGTGGAGCCTACACGCATCTATACTGCTAGTGAAGTAGAAACTCCTATAGTAAACCCTATTAAGGGTAATTATAAACCTGTTGATAATGATATTCCATATAGACCTGATCATAATCCGAGAAATTTATATACCGATAACTCGATATTAAATAATACGATGGCCCAAGAAAGTTTTACGCGTCAAATGGCTAGAACTGAAGCCCGTCAAGCGGTAAAGGTGGGAGAGATCGTCAAGTTCAACGGAGATGAGATGAAATGGTTACCTTTTAATGAATATTATAAAGATAACATACAGAGTTCCGTACTATCCCACGGAGAGAAACTTAGATTCCTCATCGAGTGCTTGGAAGGACCTCCCATGTTAATGGCGTTAAAGTTTATTGGACATCCAGATGGATTGAGACAAGTTTGGGATACACTAAACATCAGGTATGGTAATAGGACAAACATAGCTAGGTATTTGTATGCGAAATTAGTAGCGCCCCGAAAGTTCCTTAGCAGCGGGATTATAGAGTTTTCCGATGAGATTCAGGAGATCTGTAGACAACTAGATTGGTTAGGTAAGTCTCAAGAATACCAGAATTCTATGGTTGTAGGAGCCTTAGCATCAACTTTGCCAAAGGGTGGAGTAGGTACTCGCTGGGACAAAAAGGTTCTCTATATGATGGACCAGCAACAAAGAGAACCTACCATGGCTGATCTCATGTCATTCTTAGATGGAGAGGTAAGATTACAGCTCCTAAAGCAGACCCGAGAGAAGACACCGGAAATTAAGGTGAGTGAAAAACCCGTTTCTAGGAGAAAGGTAACACCAGTGTGTTATACAGACGACGGCGAAAGCCAGACCTCTCACGAGGAGAACAGCGGGAAAGACACCGAAAGATCTTATTATGTCAACAAAACATGTAAAGACGTAAGTAAATCTAAGTCTCGAACCAGTGACAGGAGAGAACAGAAGATAGAATATATAACCAGTGACAGGAGAGAACAGGTAACAACTCCTCCCACGTCTCCTAAGAGAATTCATGGAAGAAAGCCCGATGAAAGAACAAGTGTGCACCACACAGCACAGGTTAAAGTAAGTAACATCAAACCCAAATGTGCATTGTGCGACGGGCCCCATCGTTTAAGTGTATGTGATGAATTCCTGAAGAAATCCCTTAAGGATAGACGTGATGTCATGTGGGATAAGCAGTTGTGTTATAATTGTCTCAGACGAGGACACCAACGGTGGACTTGTTACTCAGATGCTAGGTGTGCTAAGTGTGGTGCGAAACATCATATCTTGCTGCACACAGAATTTGAAAGAACCCGCACGAGTCAGGTAAGTGAGCCCGAACTACATGTCTAATTCAGTGATATGAACGACACTGACCACAGCTCTGAGATGGAAGGATTCTACACCGACGAATTCTCCGACGAAAACGAATCCTGTTATATGACAAACACCGCGGTGTATCGAGCGCTTACGTATGAGACTGAAACCGATAATGAAGTCCAATCGACTATTCCGGACAGACAACCAACTTGGAAAGCGCCAACTTCCAATGTCGGACTCCAGGAATTCCCAGTGGTGCAGCTGAGAGTCCACGGGAAAGGTAAGAGTTTTATAGTAAACGCCCTCCTTGACTCCGGCAGCACAGGAACATTCATCGACAAAGAACTAGCCGAAGACATCTTTGCTGGACAACCCAAGTTCCGAACTAAGTTGAACCTTTCAGGAATTATGCAGGTTTGGAAATCCACAGTAGCTACAGACTACTATGTAGGAGCGTTGTCCACTCCCCAGGACGAACTAGGAGAATACAGCATAAGGTCAGTAAAAATGGTGGCGATAAAGAACTTTGCTACCAGCCAAGTGGAACCTTACAACTGGGATGAAGATGATTTTACCCAGCAGCATGATATCCGTAGATTCAACACCGACTACCCAGGAGTACAGATACTCATCGGCCAAAATGCGCATAAGGCGCTAGAGACATTAGAAAAATGGCCTGCTCGACCGCAACCATTACAAACATATGCGGGAAGAACGAGAGTAGGTTGGTACTTCACTGGACCTTCCCGTAGAACACTCATGGAAAGATTACCTAACGACCAAGTACATCAGGTGAGTGAATGGGAAGAAGAAATCAGTGAGGGAGAGAACACAACTGAGGGAACACCATACTCCTCAGATAATGACGATATTAACTCTAATGTAGATCAATGGAGACATTGCCCTGGGACGATTAATCCAGCCGACATCGCTTCCAGAGGAGCAACTCCTCAAGAACTGATAGATACTCCAGACTGGTTAGGTGGACTCGACTTCCTAAGTAAAGAAGAGGATGAATGGCCTCCTCATCTCACCATGACTGAGATTAGACAAGCCAAGGGAGCGGAGAAAGTCAAACCTAAAACCCGGACGAGTAAATCAAAGTTATTTAAACCCGTGATTGATCTGTCTGTCCTACACATTTCAGGGGACGACGCTGTAGATCTAAACTCCCCCGCCACAAATAAATCTGTTGTGGAAATCAGAGAAAGAGACTGGAAATCTGGAACACCAGACGTCTCGCAGGGGCTCTCACCTCTCCTGCAGAGAGCGATAAACCACTATAGCTCCTGGAATCGGCTTTGTAAGGCCGTCGTGTATTTGAAGCGATGTTTCCATCGTCACTATTCCAGGACGAAGAAGAAACCTGGAATTGTATTCGAAACACAACAACTCAATCGCCCAGTTGGTCGTTTATGTTTACTGGAAAGAGACCGAGAACTGTCCGGAAACTATGGAAGGCAAGATACTCTTCCCACAACCACCTCCCTAATCCAACAAATATCTAGGGACTCCATAACGTAACAACATACGGAGTGGGAGTGTGACTATATTATTTTATATTTATTTTTATTATTTTATATTATGTATGTATTATTATGTAATTTTATTATAATCGTTTTCTTTAATTTTATTTAGTAGAATGTTATTTTAGCGATTATTTAGTAGATTAGTGCAATATATATTCGCGTTTATTACTTAATTACGTATATATTATATTTAGTGCGACTGCGAGAAATAATTCTTTTTCTCCTTCCTTACTGTCCGTATTACATTACAAATACGTAACTACAGTAAGATGACATATCCGTACTTATTAAAGTACAATAAAGCCACTACTATATTCAAGTATTATTGGTAGGCAGATTATTAGGAATGCAAAGTTCAGATCCTCGTGTCTCGGCTAAACCAAGCTCTGGGTAGACCTTGGAAACGATTTGCCTCTTCACACTGACATTGCTTTGTGCGATATTGCTCTCATACCATATATTAAATAATACATATAGTAGCGTGATGTCCCTTTAACAGTAGCGTACAACGCAAATAAATCTATTAAACCCTTTGACCATCTGCAATTCTTGTCGATTAAGATATCGCGGCACCCACCGATATACTTGAAAGACAAAATTCTAGAATCAGTGGTTAACGTCCCCAGACAAGTTCTGGAATAAACTGGTGCCCATCCTAAATATTAATTATTAATATTTACAAAATCTGTCAAATATCAGATCCTTTAAAATTCTAGTCGATTAAGATATCGTAGCACTTACCGATACTCTTAAAAAGACAAAATTCCTAGAATCAAGGATCCAAGTCCCCAGACACGTTCTGGAATAAAATTGTGTCTATTTAACATTAAATAATAAAATTTACGGGAATAAATTTAAAATTCATATATTTCATATACTTGAAAGACAAAACTCTAGAATCAGTGGTTAACGTCCCCAGACAAGTTCTGGAATAAATCGGTGCCCATCTTAAGGGGGGGGGGGGGGGGGGGGGGGGGGTATACCCCCCCATGAACCTTTTTTTAAAATGGCTGTCAATTAGTGTTAAATGATAATATTGCTATTTTGTCATGGTCAACCACTGTATGGAAGGCCAAATAGCCTTTATAGTAAAATTTGAAAATTTATAGCCTCCCCCTAGCGGCTGGCGGCGGAATTAAAGATTTCACTAAAATTGCTACTAGTCCCTCAATTTTGGTCCAAATTTCTTGAAACCAACTTTTTTCGACTCAGCGTGATCGACTCTACAAAACTTATCTTATAGAATTTTTAATTAGCCACTTTTATTTTAATTAATTAATTTAATTAATTAATTATCATATTTTTAATTAAAATTGGCTAATTAGAAAAAATGGTAATATTTATCAAAATTCCATAAGATAACTTTTAAAGAGCTTCCAAAGCTCGTTCGAATGAGCCATAAACGAAGAAAATTGGTTAAAAAATGACGGAGGAGTAGTAATTTGAAAATGAAAAATGTCATTCCGAGAAAATGCCCTTCAAAGTTTAAACCGTCCCGCCAAAATTGGCTGTCTGCGTTCTGGTTGGTTAATTATTTCTGGCACGAAGGATGCACACCAACGAGCTAAAATGTTCATTGCGGGGGTTTTTGTGGTCGCTGATTTCATTTCCGATGTCAGTTTTAATTTTTGGTGGAATCTAGTTTATTTGTCTGTCTGTCGGTCTTCTGTCTTTCTTACAATTTGACGGACAGACCGTCATACGGAAAAACAGTGATAACTCGAGAACTGAAAGAGGTCTCACTAAGCGGTTTTCCGATTTGTATTCCTCATTAAATTCTCCTCTAGATGAAATAAAGAAACAACAATTTGAAAATTTTACCTGAGGGGGGGTATACCCCCCCCCCCCCCCTTAAATATTACATAGTTAATATTTATAAAAATCTATTAAAACAAATGTTATAATAGAGTAAATGCATACAAATAAACTCTAAGGAGTTTGTAAACCAAGAAAATCTATAAATTACAATCTGTTAAAATTTAGATCCTTTAAAATTCTAGTCGATTAAGATATCGTAGCACTTACCGATACTCTTAAAAGGACAAATTTCCTAGAATCAAGGATTCCAGTCCCCAGACATGCTCTGGAATAAAATTGTGCCTATTTAATATTAAATAATAAAATTTACGGGAATAATTTTAAATTCATATCCTCTCATGAATTTGATAAATTGTCATTTTATACAATTTATAACATTCCCAAAATTCCATTAATTAATAGATCATAGGAGTGGAGATTCACCCTATTAAGTATATTAGCGTGAGAGAATCTCTAATATATAGTTAATAGCCGATAAAATTCATAAAATCATGTATAAAGGGGAATATTGACAATTAAAGAATAACTATTAAATAGCATCCCAGATCTGTATGCATGAGAATTACCCTAATTCTACTGCTAGCTTTCCATAATGTCACCATAGCAACAACCACGCTAGAATTAGATGCGAGTTAAAAGAACAATAAAAAGCTTGCCCCATTGAATAGCATACGGAATAAATAGCAAACTGCTAGTATCCAGGGATACATAATAATAACGTGGCATTCTGGAAGGCACTTGACTAACAGACAAATGGCCCAAATGTGTACAATTTGTGATAGTTGTATGGAATAAACTAGCCTAAATTATAATTAATTATAATATCGATAAACTCATATAGCAGCTATGACTGAGTTGATAGAAGATGATCTTGGTATCAGGGAGCGATATACCCTACCATTGCAAGCGTTTGTTGATAGTTTAATTCGCAGCAACGCTAGTCCACCCACTGCGGAAGACGATGGCCGTTATATCGAACCGCCAATGTCAAAGGAACAGCTCACGCGTGAATTGGACTATAGAAAATTCACCGCTCGCTATACGCATCGTAATGGTACGTATATAGACTTCTTTACTACTGGCCATCCTATCGATTTACACGATATGGACGATGTAGACACCGAAAGGGAAATGATCCTATTTAAATATCATACCCAGCGGAGTTGGAACGATAAACTGAGAATCGAACACGAAAATTCTATTTGAAACCAACTCGAAAGAGAAGACGTTAAAGAACCGGATAAACGCAGTGACTTCAACGTATATTTGGAATTCTTGAGAGAGACATTGTAAAACTGGAGAAAGATCATCCGCGTTTCCCCTACAAGACGTGCATCTTTGGTATTATTACGATGAATGCCCTAGACCCAACCAGCACACGGAAAGACATAAACATCCGCGGAGACGTTGCGCTAAACACAGTTTTACTCGCTATATTTATGGGAGTTTCGAGCGAAACTTGTTCGACGTATCACCTACGCTCGCTCGACTCAAACGATCCTTAAATAAACCGATGATCAGAGTTCCGGAATACTCGGTCAGACCTCCTCATTCCCTGATGAAACCTCAGACTCTTGATCCTAATAGTATGACGGATCCTCCTGAACTGTACTCATTGTTCAAAGATCTAGTGTTACCCGAACAATTAGTCGGTGGCACTCCGGTTGTGGGCTCCCTAGATATTCGCCCATCCTACCTAGCCGGATTGGGATGCGGACATTTAATATCGCCGTTCAACCCGTATAATCGTCCCGGTTTAACCCCGATACAACCTGTCACTGAGGTGGAGGAGAGAGTTGTACGAAACACGTTAGACACTATTCGACAAAGGATTGGAAAAGGAACCCACGATTGTTTAGAGAAACGTAAATTGCAGCAGCAAGCCCAAGCGGTAAACAAATTAGCTTTATCTCAGTTCGATCGGGAAATCCAGAATCTCTAAGAAGATATCGAACTTGGACGACCCTACTCTCTGCAAGAGTTTTGGACGAATGCTTCCAACGACAAGCGGAGGAAAATCAGCTCGAGGAGAAGCATATCGATTTCGACAGAGCCCGAGAACGCAAGTCGGAAAGAACCATCAAACCGAGGAAATTTCTCACTACACACGGTCCACCTACCGCTCTCGTGCAAACGACCCGTCAGTGACCAGTAAGAGCTGCTGTCTTAAAACGCACTCTCAAGGTTGTTCAACCTCGTTCCACTGAGGTTGATACCGATCAACCGGGTACCTCGACCGGCGGATACACCGACCGTAACCCTAAACCTTCCGATGTAATTGTATTGCACCCTTTACCCAGGAGTTATAGCCCTCCTAGTAAAGTGGCTCGCCCCAAAGAGAAAAGGACTCTTGCTAGCCTCAAAAAACTGCGTAAATGCTGTTCGCGTAAGAAGGACTAACTGTTTAGAGTATTTTTATATTTTAGAAACTGTGATTTTTTATATTTTATAAAATTAAATCCCATTTTCTGGGAGCGGTGTAAAAGCTTTTGCGGATATAACAAGTCATTTTCTCCGCAATATACCGTGTAGGTGTTTTAGCGGACATAACAAGCCATTTTCTCCGCAATGTACCGTGTGGGTGTTTTAGCGGATATAACAAGCCATTTTCTGCCGCAATGCGCCTAATACTCTAAAAGACTGGAACTCAGATGACGAAATCTGTCAGCTGATTTACTGTAAACGTGGAACATCTCTTTGTTCAGCTCGCTCGGCCAATCAGAGCGATTTTCATTTTATCTTGTACAGAGGCCTACGGAAAACCGCGCAATGCATTACGGTTTTTGTTTACCTTTCTGAGCCTCAGAACATCGGCTTGGAAATTATTCTGTGCTTCTGTGGAAGTTTCAGACTTTGGCCAAACATTAGACGGCTTTGATTATAGGAACGTAAATCTATTATCAGCGTGTCACTCGCTCAATTCAACTACTGAACTCGGCACTTTCACCGCATTATTTTACTTCTGTTTACTGTCTGTTATTAATTGTTATATGTTGATGGATATGTTGTTATATTTGGAGAATACCGATAAATAATCATAAAACCCCCAATCTTCTTGATTACTGAAGGTAAGAGGGACCGGTTACCTGTAGCAATTGCGACTTACATTATAGTGGTTTTTGAGTGTATTAAATGCTATTTCATAATCCCTACATGTGTCAGTTGCTATCCTCCTTATATATGATCAAATTCAGTGACGGTCGGCAGATCAGTGTGAAGTATTGTGAAGTCGTGTGCAGTAGTGTGACAGATAATAAAGCATCTCCTAAAGAATGCGCTATTTACGAAAATCAGTAGCCATCTAGTTGCGTTTAGTATAACTCATAACTCTGTTTATATACTTAAAGCGCCACGTCCTAAAGGAACTGTTAATATTTCCCCAAAAGTGAATAATATTGTCAGAGATTATATAGTAACGATCAATCGAATAATACAGTAGGTCTGCAACGCAATAAATTTCAAAGCACCCGAATCCAGTCTCCCTTAACAGTTGGTGAATGATCGCGCATAGACTGGCTTCGGCTAATGTTACTTCATGTGCACTAAATCCTTGTTATAGGCTAAAGTCGATTTATAAACAAGGGGCCGTCCAAGTATGACGTCAGCACTTTAGGGGGGGGAGGGGGGTTGGGAAAATCTGATGACGTGCTGATGAGGGGAGGGGAGGGGGTCAGCCAAAATCTGACGTCAGCATGTTCATTTATAGGCGCCAGAAGAGATATAGCAGAAGAGTAAATAGCTTGCCTATTTTAATTGTTCGAAGCCCCCGAAGGCCCTTAGCACGACCTTCTGTTTCAGTTACCAGTCACCATCTTTCAGTGATTAGGACGCGTGCTACTGGGGTACTGAGGTACTGGGGTTCGCCTGAAAATGAAACATTAATCCTAAGCTAATGATTGTTAAAGACTGCAGTACTGGTTCATTTAGGCCTATTATTAGCTTGTTTGTTTATTATCATTCATAAACTGCTGTCGCATCAGGTAGAAGTATGTAAACGATAGGCTATCCTACTACAACTCTATACCTTCCTATATAGATAAGCTATGTAACTACAGCCACCCTGCCCCCCCCCGTGCACCCCCCCCTCCAATGCAATATAATACCTTTATCCTGCTGATAATAGTTTATTACAAATTTTTTTTTAATCTGATTTAGGGGGGGGGGGGGGGTCAACGTCTATCTGATGACATCTGATTTAGGGGAGGGAGGGGGTCAAAATTTTGAGGAAAAGTGCAGACGTCATACTTGGACGGCCCCCAAGAGGACACCTAAAATTGGCAGGTTAAACTGCTAAAGGTCTGAAAGCGCGAACAAGCTTATTTAGCATAACTAAAACATTAACTGGGCTGAAACCAACACTAGACAAATTAACATTGTTACCAACTTTACGTGTAAAGATTGGAACCGAGTTATTATCTTCAGTGAAGTTTTCGGAGAGAACTTCACTTTGAATTTTGGCTTTAATTTTATTGTCTACAATCGTGTCGCCCTTGCTGCCTTGTAATTCAACGGACCAACACCAGATAAGTTTTTGCGTTTCGAGTTTAGGTACTTAAATATGTGATTCTGTCACCAGAATTCAATATATTGGTTTCTTTCTCGCAGGTTGCCCGGTAGGCCGCTTTAGAGGCGGCTTGCGCCGCATTCTTATATTCTCGCATACCAGATGCTGTGTGGCGGTGTCTCCACAGCAGCTTTTTGACACGTTGTAGACGTTTTACATAAATTGGATAACTTTTTTTACTAGTATTTTTTGGTGTTCTGAACGGTACAAACAGGTTAATCCCTTATCACTAAAATTTAAGTAATAGTCATTAACTGTATTACAAAACTGAAACCGGTCATTCCAGTTAGTCCCTGATAACAATTGCATGTTATTTTAACGTTTATATCACATTTTTATTGAACATGGCAAACGTTTGAAAAAACGTTTGCGACACGTCCAGAAATAGATCATTTTCATGTTATTTTGTCCAAGCGGGTGGCATGTAATAAACGTTTAGAAGTAAACGTGTAAATAGCATGAAACAAACGTTACCCAATCGCCGGTTCTTTATGACGTTTGAATTAAACGTGTGTCTAGCATGTGTAGCATTGCTTGGAAATATACGTTTTTTTAATGCAAAGAAAACGTTTGTTTTAAACGTTGTAAATCGTTATTCTCTACACTAATTTGGTCATCCATTGATTCGACCACCGGATTGTTCTCATGGTATGCAATTGTTCGAATTAAGATAATTTATGTGTAAAACATGAATATTATTAAGCACAAGGTAGTAGTAGCCAGTACAGTATGCTGGTATGGTCAACCCTATTGCAGCACTTAAACCAGTAAACAGCTGGCCTACACTGCAGCACTACTGTCAAGCTCTCAGAATGTGGCTGAGTGGGTGCTGGTAGGCTGGGGCAGGCAGTGGAGTGTCTACTGACTGACTGATGTACTGCAGTACTGCATGCACTGCCAGACTGCTGCATGATTTACTGATTTATAGGCCTATAAACGAATTTGGCGGTAAATTTTAGGCGGTTTATTCAAACAGCCTTAAGACAGATTGGCAATGATGTGCAGGACGTTTGTTCAACACGACAAAGTAGCATTTAACAAACAGCTGGAATAAACATGTATGATTTATGTTACACAATAACGTGTAAAACAAATGTTAAATAATTACATGATAAAACATGTTACATTTAGGTATCATAAAAACGTGATCAACAAATGTTTGATTATAACATGATTGAATATTATGTTATTTAGATGTTAAAATAACATGTTGATTAAAACAAGTTTAGAAAAAAAACATGTCAACATGATTCAAGCATATAAACAAACGTTTGGTATAATAGCGTGTAACGTGTCTGGTTAGCAGGGGTGTTCCGTACATCGTAATCACCCTTATTGAAGTCGAAGTAGCCAACCGGTTTGTCATGACTCTGATTGTGGGCTGGGGCCAGAATGTTGAACGAAACTCCAGCGTGGTCACTGATGGAAAACGGTTCGAATGTGCGCACGTTTGCGACAAATAGTTCATCGCTAGTGAAAACCAAATCTAGATTACTCGAGCCACGGGTAGGCTCGTGTTGTAACTGGGTTAGACAGTTAGACTTGATTCTAACAGCAGCGCTGCGACGCGTTCATAAAGTTCGATATTTGGGTAGATACTTTATGGGGCGCCGTTTGGGCCAAAAATAAAAAAAACATATTATATTAAAAAGTTATAATGGTATGTTTTTTTATCTTGCCGTTTGGGCCAAAAGTTGTAATGGTATGTTTTTTTATCTTGCCGTTTGGGCCAAAAATAGCTGAGAGGGAAATTTGAATTATCACTTTCTATATACTGTATTTATAGCAATTGCAATTATCATCATACCTGTGAGCCTGTCTGCCTATACATGATTGTGGATTGTATTTACACAAGGCAGCACGGTACCGTATCGCTGTAGGAGTGGACTTTGCTTACCTCCCGCTGTATGGGCCTTGGCCTACCGGTACTCATATACTGTCACTGGGTAATGCTGTAATGTAGCGTTAGGCTGTTAGGTAAAAATGACATTCTGACATTAATGCCTCAGTATTGCAGTATTGTGGACCACAAGATGTAGGCCTATCACAAGCACAAGGTGTAATGCTACAGGGCCTAAAGTATACTGATTTGTACCTAACAGCCTAACGCATTACCCAGTGACAGTATATGAGTACTGGTAGGCCAAGGCCCATACAGCCATACAGCGGGAGGTAAGCCTAAAGTCCACTCCTACAGCGATACGGTACACCGTGTGTAAATACAATCCACAATCATGTATAGGCAGACAGGCTCACAGGTATGATGATAATTGCAATTGCTAAATACAGTATATAGAAAGTGATAATTCAAATTTCCCTCTCAGCTATTTTTGGCCCAAACGGCAAGATAAAAAAACATACCATTACAACTTTTGGCCCAAACGGCAAGATAAAAAACATACCATTATAACTTTTTAATATAATATGTTTTTTTTATTTTTGGCCCAAACGGCGCCCCATAATACTTTCCTTCCAGTAACTAATAACGTAATATAACTTCAGAACTGCTGAACTTAAAAGTAGAATTACAAAAAAACAGTTTTAAATTCCAACTCAGTTTAAATTTGAACTTCTCCCCGACTGCAGTAGTCAGTCGGTTACAGGTTAAAACGTACCCTGGTTAAAACGTACCCAGGTTAAAACGTACCCAGGTTAAAACGTACCCGAACAATAACGTACCCAGATATTGGGTACGTTTTCACTGAGGCCAGGGTACGTTTTTGTAGTTAAAACGTACCCCTTAAAACTAAATTATACTGAAAAAAACAATGCACCCATAAATCACTTGACATCACTTATTGCTGGCTTATCATATCTTCACTTGACATCACTTTGGCTTGTCATCTCATCCGACTTGACATTACTTGGGAATGGGAATAAAGTGATAAAGTCATCATCGTTTGCACAAATTATCACTTGCGGTAACCTCGATTGTTAAAACAACCTGACTGAAATAAACTAATTATACCGGAGTTTATCTTTTGGATGGTATCAAACTAGAATGCCATGATTTTTTTTTCTTTTAGACCAAAAAAAGCAACACTACTGTAGCTATGCTACTGCTTTCTTTGGCTAATTAAATAAATACACATATAGGCTACACACTCACAAATTGCAAATAATTGTTCATACGATAATTTAATGATAGGCCTACTGTATACTGTACTCGTGATATTATATGTTATAAAGAAACATATATACGAGCTCATCTATAAGCTCAATTGATTGATTGATTGAAACTTTTTGCTACTGTATTTACTTGTATTTACTATTACTATTTATGTCGATATCCTATATAAAACACGAGAATAAAGAAAAAGTTTTACTTCTTTCCCAATAAAGAAAAAAAAGCATTTTATATTTGCAAAGCAAATAATCGATCTTCTAATATACTGTAAAATGTTATCGAACCACAAGTTTTATTTTTACATTGTTACTTTTTCGCTCGAATATACCTCAAAATCAAGAAAAAGGATCACTTTTCCCTCGGGGAAATTAGACCCATAGGATTTTATCGATTTTTTTTCCCGGTGAAAAAAAGTAAAATAAAATATTTTGCTGCAATTTCTTAAATTTGATTGAATACCATACATTTGTTGAAATAGCATCGAAGTAGAAAAGTCACTTATCCTCACTGCTCACTCCATTTGGTAAATAAATACTATTTTTTGTTAAACAAATAGCATTGAATTATGTTTTTATTTCAGGATGGTGGCAGTATTGCTTCTCGAAAGAGTTATCGATGTAGAAAAGATGTTCAAAAGTGCAGTGTTCACGTAATTTGAGTAAAATCAATCCACTAACTCATAATGTATAGCAACTTTAACGTGTGTCAATAATTTATTAATTATAATTAGACCTACTGAACTTGGATAACAAACGAATTATGTTTCTATTTCAGAATGGCTGCATAGCAACTCTCAATACTTACTGTATTTGCTGCAATAAGTTACAGACCCACCGATAACATTGCATCAGGTATTTCAAACACCAAAAGGTAAGTCTATGATTCAATGGAGAGGTGAACCTCTCCCTCGCTCTAACACTGCTACAGTAAAAACTTATAAAATATCCAACTTTACGGACTAACGAACACCACCCCCCTCAACCCACCCGCTCTATCGCTGTTATACTATAGTACAACTTTTTATTAGTACCTACACTATACTGTAGTTAGTAATTATAAATTTAATTAACTGATGACGCCAGATATTGTTTCATTTTGTAGATGGGTGACTTGATGGTGACTAGGTGTATTCCTGTACAGCAGTTCTATTAATTTAATAGAGACAGGGGGAACTTAATGCAAAAAATCCCATCTCGGTGAATTATGTACTATCTCGTCTCAATGTTAAATAATCATTTGGGGGATAATGGGCAGGCATCTCGAGATGGCATTTATTATTTAATAATTAACATTTAATTGATTAATGCATAATTTTGATATTTACAACCGAAACCTTGGACTTCAGGCGGGGGTCGTCCATTCCCCTCGATGAAATGAAATTTCGAGTTATGGTGAGGAAGTTCAAAATTTTTTTTCATTGAGGGATGACGTGACATAATTATTATTTGAGATATGTATTTATATGCATTATACTGTATTTATACAGAGAGAGTGGCAAGGTCTTGGGGGTGGGGGGGGGGGGGGGGGGGGGGGGGGGGGGGGGGGGGGTGGGGGGTGGGGGACTGGACGCAATAAATATTTATCCCTCTCCAGGGGAATTGGATTCAAATAACAGATGATTACTCTCAAAAATAATTCCGTTTGAGAATTTACTTTAAGAAGAGACCTTGGATTTGTACACACCCAACCCACCCCACCTCTCTCACTCCAAATTATTAGAAAACCAGGATTTATTTAATTTTATAATTAAAAACATTACAATTTCAAAAAAACTAGGCCTTACAGGTGTCGAATCGATGCACAACTACCCCCTCCCCTCAACCTATAACAATGCATTTGCTGAATAATGTAATATTTCGCTTTTATTATGGTGCTTAGTGAGGAGGAGTAACTAAAATTTAATTTACAGTAGTTACTAATAACGTTTGTAATTATTTATTGTCCCAAAGCAAAGGCTATACAAAATACTGTACCTTATCGAACATATATTATATATATATACAAATATATATATACGAATACACATATATATACGAACATATATTTTCAATATATGTTTTATTCAGTGTTAAATTTTTGATGAATCAGTTCAAATCATTGTTATACACCCAGTGCCATCAAGCACTGTTGGCTGAAATTGAGATTCGGCCAATTTATACACAAGAATGCTCAAAAAGCGCTGTTTCGGGCCCTTTCACTCTAAAATGGCTTCAATGCATTTTTAACTAAAATTACTCGACAGCCCTAGATCCTCTCCGTTCCAAATTTCAACTGATTTCAGTCAGAATTGTTCAAGAATTAGAAATAGATTCTGAGATAAATGGGTTTAGAGTTGAAGGAAAAATACAGATAATAGGATCTTTCATCTTTCGACAATAACTTTAAACTTTGTCAAAAATGATTGTAATTGAACGAAATTTTTCATCATTCCAAAATATACCTAATAAAACGTTTTTTAGCAATTTTATTTATATATTTCTTTATCTTTGGGAGCCTTTCTAATGAAATGGCCTTAAACAATTGAAAATATGTGACACAGGATATGATCATAAAAAATTTGAAAATTTTCAAAATACGGGGCCCGAACACCACCCCCCACCATCTCTCTCTTAAAATACGCTGCGTTATTTTGACCTCTCTGTGTTTTTATTTTCTTTGAGCACCAGTGGGAGCCCTGCTGTTCTATTGTGTTTAGTTTATTGTTTTGATTAAAATAACGTACCACTGTAACCTGCTCCTTTCCCTAAATTGGGAATTGAACATTTGAGGCGGGATATTTATTCGCCAAGTTGGAATTTGCGTCCAGTTGTCCCCCCTTTCTCCCATTAAGAAATGGCAGCCATGGGTCACTTCACCTATTTTGCAAACAAGTGGCAGTCATGGGCTACGGAGAAGAAAAAAATATTTCTATATGAATTTGTGTGACAGCCATGATGGGCTACCATATAGCACTAATAGTAACGGAAAAATAAGGAATGCCTTGAGTTTCAACCAAAGGAAGCCAGCCTGTTATGGCATCATATCTGGCTCAAAATTCAATATTTGAAGTGGGGTTGCAATATTTAAAAATACTTCAAAATATAGATTAAAACTTCCAAATTTTGTGAAAATTGTGCACTACTTGTAATTTTGGTGCTGCAATATAACCTACGTGAATTGCAAAATTAGAAATTCTACACACAGACAGACTTTTACAGTTCCTTTGTCAACCGCTAGGGGGAATTGTTAGAGCTCCACTTAATCGTGCTAAGCACGGTTTAATAAACAATCCCAAATACCTTATTCCCAAATCCCAAATACTTTAATCCCAAATACCTTATTCCCAAATCTCAAATACCTTATTCCCAAATCCCAAATACCTTATTCCCAAATCCCAAATACCGTATTCCCAAATCCCAAATACCTTATTCCCAAATCCCAAATACCTTATTCCCAAATCTCAAATACCTTATTCCCAAATCCCAAATACCTTATTCCCAAATCCCAAATACCTTATTCCCAAATCCCAAATACCTTATTCCCAAATCCCAAATACCTTTTTCCCAAATACCAAATACCTTTTTCCCAAATCCCAAATACCTTAATCCCAAATCCTAAAAAACTTATTCCCAAATCCCAAATACCTTATTCCCAAATACCTTATTTCCAAATCCCAAATCCCAAATACCTTATTCCCAAATACCTTATTCCCAAGTCCAAAATACCTTATTACCAAATACCTTATTCCCAAATACCTTATTCCCAAATCCCAAATACCTTATTCCCAAATCCCAAATACCTTTTTCCCAAATACCAAATACCTTTTTCCCAAATCCCAAATACCTTATTCCCAAATCCCAAATACCTTATTCACAAATCCCAAATACCTTTTTCCCAAATCCCAAATACCTTATTCCCAAATCCCAAATACCTTTTTCCCAAATCCCAAATACCTTTTTCCCAAATCCCAAATACCTTTTTCATACCAATTCATTAAACATAAACAAAATAAGAGCACAACACATCTAAATAAAAACGAAAATGATAACATGCACAACACAGGTGTTTATCACACCCCTAACCTAAACCTCATCGCAATGCACTAAAGGTAACCGTTAGTAAATACACAAAAACTAAGCTATATGCTATAAGAAAATATATTACATTTTAGTCTCCGAAAAGGGGGTAGAACCAGGGCAAAAATATTTAAATTGTTAAAAATATGGTTGTGTTTCGATTTCATAACACGTTTTCCCATACTGTTATATTTCATATTATATTATATATAATCATGTATAATTTGTTGTTCAATTACTGGTACATAAAGACAATGGCATCCGGCAATACTAAATAAAATAGTTCATCAGTATTATTATTATTATTACTATAGAGCCCCATTTATCTACTGAATATATAAATTTACCATTGTTTATATTAACACCTTTGTCTGACGCGAGGTGAAGGCCTACATACAATAGCTTAATAATAAAGTAAACTGTTTTGTAATATGCATAAAAAAAACAATCATTGCGATATTAAATTTCATAATTACGGTACTAAATAAGCCATCAGTATTGTTAGAATAAGTTATACAGTAAACTAAATCATTAATAGACAATGAATGGCGTAGCAAATATAATATAATAATCTTAAATCATAAATTAAAAAGATGTGCACCAAAAATAACAAAGTTAATTCCGCCACCACACAAATATCATCGGGCCTACCACCAAAGCACCAGAAGGATATGTTGGAGCTCAGAGGCAAGGGATCAGTACCGATCAGGAAGGTCAGACCCCCGCAGACCGGCACCGGATACCTTGTTGCAGACAACACTTCAATATGGTGTATCAATTAAAACAATGCGTTGGTTCAGATCTCTATCATTTTTCTACACCGTTTTTAGATGTTTATTTTGTATTTGTATTCGAAAATGAATATAACAAGCTGTTTGGATCATTTAGTAAAATTTTTGGATCATTAAACTCCGCAATATCTCCTTCATTCATAACTAATACTCTATCACTGTTTAGGATAGTATTAATACGATGGGCTATTGTTAATACAGTTGAGTTGATTAAATTCTCAGTGATAGCTTTTTGAATAAGTTCTTCTGTAAACTGATCAATTGACGAGGTTGCTTCATCAATTAGAATAACACGATTGTCTCTTAGCATCGCTCTAGCCAAACAAACTAATTGCTTCTCCCCAACACTCAAATTATCACCACGACTTTCAACTTCAAATTCTAAGATATTGATTGTTTCATCATAAGGGTTTGTTATTGATCCATAACCTGATTTACCATTTACCTTTGCCTCTAATGGTAGTTTTAGTTGAACATTATCCAATGCAGCTCTGACGGCGTCTCTGGTGTACTCATTAAAAGGGTCTAAATTGTAGCCTAAAGTTCCTTCAAACAGAACAGGATCTTGCGGAATAACTGCAACAGACCTTCGTAAATCTTGTAATCCTATTTTGGTTATGTCGACATCATCTATACAGATACTTCCTTGTGATTCAACAAGGCGGAGTAAAACAGAAAACAGTGACGATTTTCCAGCCCCAGTTCGGCCAACTATTCCAATCTTCTCAAAAGGTTTGGTTACAAAGTTGATTCCATGCAAAACCTCGTTTCCTCCATAAGAAAGCTTTACATTTTTAAAAGAAACAACACCAGAATTCGGCCAATACATTGGCAGTTCCATTTCAGCATGATGACGGGCATCTTCCTGCTCCAATTCAGAGTATTGCAGAAATCTTTCAACTGATGTAAAATTTATTTCAACTATAGCTGCAGCTTTCAATAAGAATCGTAGATAATTTGTCAATGAAAAAATGTACATAATTGATACACATAACACTTGTCTTGATACAAATTCGTCCATATACAATGATACCACTAATACGAATATAGTAAATATTGTATAAATAATGGTTACACACAAAGTCAGAAAGCTATACAAGGCATTAATCATGAACCATGCTTCTGTATGATTATCTAAATGCTCAAAGAAACGTTTGGTATAAACATCCTGAACATTAAAAGCTCTAATAACCACCCTCCCCTCGATGGTATCTGATGTATGCTGATAAACTGGATTTCTTAACATTCCTTCCAAGAATTTAACTTGTTTCAAGCTTCTTACTGTATAAATACGAAGCCAGATAACAATTGCTAGAATTGGTAAGCCAACTAGTAAAGTCCAAGGATTTGCCATTCCAGAAAATATCAGCACAAGTAATGCTCGACAAAGGGAATTTATAACATCAGCAGATAAATCAGGGAGAAGGTTATCCATTATTCCTAAATCTTTAGAAAATCTGTTCAATATTCCACCTACAGGATTTTCTTCAAAAAATTTCATTGGTGCACTCAACACACGCTTCAAAATTCGGCAGTGTAAATTCTGAGATGAAGCCAATAGAATTGTATAGTTGGCAAACAAGTTAAGTGTATAGCATATCAAATAGGTTAGAACAAGTGCAATATACACAAGTACAATATTACTCCATTTACTGCCACTAATAAATTGAATAATAATATTTTGATCAGATACATTATTGTTTTGATTTTGATATGATGGTGAACCTTTAAGTGATGATTTCAATGCTAAAGTAGCCAACCAATAGTCTGTTAATGAGACAAGAATGTATGTCAAGATTATCGTTGATACGAAAGCAAAACCTCGAGGAATAGTTATTCCAGCCTTAATATATATTTGAAAAGCCTTCCATGAACCATTATCAGCAGAAACATTTTCTATCATTGCATCAACCCTATTATTAATTTTTAAACTTGCATCAGGGGATAATATCATATCCATCTCACTATGATTTTCAGCACTTTTCGATGCAGACAAATTATCTTTTTGATTGAGGTTTAATGTCGAAAAAACATCATTGTCATAGAAAGACACAATTTTTGAATTTTGAGGGATCATTTTCAAAAGATGAGTTGTCATAATGACAATGCCCTTGGATTGGCAATGCCTTATGCAGCCATCACACAATTTCTTTGCAATGGTGGTATCAACTGCCGCAATGGGATCATCCATGAGATATATATTGGCCCTGGAATAAACGGCTCTTGCTAGAGCAATACGTGCCTTTTGACCTCCAGACAATGACATACCTTTCTCACCAACCAATGTATTATCACCTTCTGTAAAGAGCAAAAAGTCCAGTGTCAAACAACACATATCAATAACTTCTTCATACCACCCTGCTTCAAAATAATGTCCCAATAATATGTTTTCTCTTACTGTTCCTGAAAATATGAATGGGGTTTGTGATACATAAGCAAGTTTCCCACTCATGTTAATATAACCTGTTTCTAAAGGTACTTCACCTAGCAAAGCTTGCAGTAAAGTTGTTTTTCCAGACCCAAAAGACCCTATTACATATACAATCTCACCAAAATTCGCTTTGAACGAGACATCACGTATCACATTGCCATTGGTTGTTGACCATCTTGTAGAGATATTTGTTGCATTCAAATATATTTCAGATAGGTGGGCTTTTTTTGATTGTTGCGATTCATTGTTACATTCAGCGACTCTGTTAAGGTTACAAGTGAAACTTACCAATTTGTCAATTCTTTGAGTAACTGCATGCAGTTCACCAATTTCGCGAAGTGCAACAGCAAAAGCAATTACAGAACTAGTTAAGATGCCTAGAATAATTGTAGAACTGATAAGCATAATCATATCAAATTGATAGCCAAGTGATGTGTGGAGAACATAAATGCAAAATAAAACTATAGTGATATATACAAAGTTGAACAACTTATAGAATGAATAACTATAGATTATCTTACATATTCGGGAGAATTCTTTGTTCCGGGCATTTTCTAATACTTTCACAAACAGTTCTTCCCACGCATAGGCTTTCACAGCTTTTATGCCACCCAAGATTTCACTGAGCAGTGTGATGCGTCTGTCTGTTAACAATTGAGCTCTACTTCGCTGAATGGAGAATATCTTCGCAAGAGTCATACTCAAAGGAATAATCAAGATTACAATAAAAATCCCAAAAATTCCAGATAATTCCACGTAATAATACATCAGAGGAAAACTGAGTATAATTACAACTGGTGTTGCAATTATATATGTGCCAACATATGCGAAGTCATCAAATCTTCCGACATCCGAAGATAATAAATTTGTATAAAGGCCAATTGTGGTTTCTTGAATTTCCATTGTGTTTAATGTTAAGAGTTTTCTATATATAAGAGCGCTACATCCAACTCTCATCTTTGTACACAGCAATGTAAAGTAAAATGAGTAATTTGTCATGGCAATTGCTGACATAACTGATGCTATGGCAATTATTCCGCAATCAAGCAATTCCCTATCTCGTGAAGTGTTCGTATCTACTTTCAAGTAGTACAGGATCAATCGTTCCAGAAATATCACACGAACCAAAAGTATTGTGTAATGGAATACATGTAAGAAGGCACATAAAAGGAATTCCTTATAATACACTCGAGTTAATGTTGCGACTATATTTAGTTTATCCAACCTTTCTGATGAACCGTCTTTGTCAGCCTGTAAAAGAATAAAATAAAATGACCAAAATGTATTATTGAGAAGGTGTGTGAGACATCACCAATTCCAACACAATATTTTAAATACAAAGACAGAGGCATAATTAAATTTTGTTCAATGGGGTAAGGATAATACCTTTTCAATAAGTTAGTCTGTACAGCTGCAATCGCTACTGTAAACCTCATTATGTTATCCATGATTATAGTGGCAGTAGCTGGAATGGGGTAGGTACGGTATCGTAACTTTCAGGTACAAAATTTCAGTTGTTGCTGAATATAAGGAATCTTGATATTTTTTGTAGTAATGCTTGAGATCAAGTATAAATTTCAGCCATTAAGATATTGTAGTTATATTACAGGTGTAGCTGTAGGTTAGTTTGGTGCACAATGCTTCTGGTAAATATTGAAAAATAATTCATACACAGACTATATGTGTATGAAATAGATAAAATGTGAGATTTGTGATTGTTACTAGAGGGAATTGAAAAATTAAATTTAATGCAATAATTAATAAACAATTTAATTACTAACTAAACTAAACTGTACGACATGTATCACAATGTGTTGTCATGTCTCCTCATATTTCCCACTTTTTTGTTCGTCATTGTTGATGGTATCAATCAGCTCACTGATTTCGATACAATTTATTTGACAAATACTGTATTCACAGATGCTGATGAAGACTTGACATTGTCTTTAACACTCATCAACCTGTACCCAACACATGTCGCTCTTTTGGTAGCGAATTTCATTGGGTGCGAATACAGTGTTCAGCTGAAGGGCTACTTTAACTGTTCTGTGGAATTTCCTGGACACTCTACCTGGCTGCATTGCTTACTTTGTACATTGTTTCCTCCACAGTTCGATTATGTCGGGTCATTCTTTTTCTACTTTGGAAATGGACGAGGTAGCCTAGTTGATTGAGCATGAGGTTTGAAATCTATTGGTTGTAGGTTTGAGCCCTGTCAAGGCCTTTCAGCCTTTCATCAACTGGGGTCGATAAAATCAAGACAAGTTCAATTACCGGACACATAGGCCTCACAGGCGTCAGTTATCTCCTGACCGGCTGCCTGTCCCACCCCCTACTGGGGAGAGAGCAGCCAACAATTATCTGAGTCCCTTTCCTGATGACTTTTCTGGCCCAAATCCTGGGTCACCAGGAAGGCCAGATTCTGGAGTTGGAGGCTTCTCTCATGTTCCTCCCCGATCAACCAAGCCATTGGTGAACTTGAGGTAAGACACTAGACTAGCCTCAGTTAACACCCTAACACTCGGGTCCCCAATGAGACTAGGTGAGCTGACTGCCTTGGCAGATAAGCTTTCTCTTACCGCAGTGATTATTATAGATATGTAGATTATTTGGATTTTTATGGGATGTAGGAGCGTGGTGTCATCTGCAAAAAGCGTGGGAGATAGTTTAGAGATTTCAGGCAGGTTATAAAGTAAAAACAAGGTAGGAGATAGCCCACCCCCTTGTGGGTGGTGCTAGAGACGTATAGAAATTGTCAAATTTTACAAATTGTTGTCTAGAAGATAGAAAACTTGTAAATAAATTCAAAGACTTTTAACCTTTAACCTTTAAACAAAGACTTTTTTTTCAAAGACCTCTAACACTTTACCTAGTAAAATTGTATAGTCTAGCGTGACAAAGGCTTTATATAAATCTATGTAAACTGCACATGCTGATTGTTTGTCTTCTTATGGATGTATTCTAGAACCGATAAAAGAGCATGAGAGGTTGTACGTTTAGACCTAAAACCGAATTGTGATTGGGAGATAATTTTGTATTTAGATAAGTAGGATGGTAACTGTAAGTTGATAATGGTCTGAAAGAGTTTAGTTAATATTTGAAGAAGGTTGTTTGTACCGGGAAATAACTTTGTTGTATTATTTTGAAATTATTTTACTATTTTGCTATTTTTATTTTTATCTTTTTATACGTTGAGGCTCTCATTTCCTATTGTAAAATAAGATAAATACACCAAATACATTTCCCCTTTCATTATGAATAAATATTCATTTGTAGTGTTTCATAAAGATTCGTTTCGAAATGTTTGAACTATTTTGTATTAAAACATACCAAGTAACGTACTGTAGGGAAAATGATCGGTGCAGTAAATAATTTTAAAGAATAAAGTGTCAAGGCGTCATTACAATAATATATTTAAAGGTAAATTAAAACATCCTTGGTGCAAACTACTTTACATTGAACAAACTTTTCAGATCATTACATTGTAAAATGCTACTATTCATTCATTCATCATTCATTTTGTAAGAGATGTACAGTGATGTACACTGTACGTGTACATCCAGGCTATCTTTTAGACTTTTCCTTAAATATAACTAACTATTTAATAATACTTTATTCAATTCTTTATATATTATTTCATTGCTACACCTACCTTGTTCTTCAGACATCTCAATAATTTATTGTAAATGTATTCCGCTCTCATATTCTCTGGAAGAGGACTATAGAAATCCTCGGCCACAATATCCCGTGTAGTTGGGATGCGAAGGAAAGGGATTATATATAACATCAGACAACGCATCAGAGGATTGGTCTCTAAATATGGGTTTGATCGTTTCTTCATTCTATCGTAAATCGCCATTGCCGTGAATCGTCAACATACAAAAGCAGTATAGATAAGATATATATATGTAGAGATATATATATAGATAAAGCTTAACAAGTACAAGTCTTCCAGGTCTAATATTGAATTGTAAACTGTCCAAACTGTAGCGATTTATAATGTCGATACAGAAAAATAATAAATTTTATAATCAATTAATGCGGGTGCACTACATAAATAAAATCATTTTGTTTGTAAATATTATATAATAGATTTTAGCTGTGCTATTGAGTGGAAAAACTGGAAGGTAAATTTATGTCCACGAATTGTCTGGGATGGCAAGACAATTTTATTGTTATTTGATTCAGTTTGAGTTGATGGCAATAGTAGCCTATTGTCTGACATACTTACCTACTGCTGTACTGCAATACTGCCCTACCGCCTGTATATTTATTTTTATATTTTTTCCAGTATTAATGCTGCTAAATATCGTACAATGAGCGTTTGTCAACTTTTCAACAACGTCTGTGTTCTGGATGGCTATGCAATGAATTTGATGATGCTACTCCTTCCCAATTGTTTAATCCCCTGGCTTCGCCTGCCAGGAACAATACCGGTATCCCAGCAAGTGCCGGAATTCATTCGACGCTTGCTTTTCCACCTGCTGGTGCTAGCGATGGGCGCTCCCCTTGGGCGTCGCAGCGAAATTCGTGAAAATCGACCCACTTAACCGAAGTTTCCAAGCGTCTGGATGACATGGATAATAAGTTTACATCAAGAACCGATTCCAATGCAGCTTCATCCAGACTCAACTGGAAAAGATTATATTTCTGCGTGAAGCTCTTGGCAACCAAATCAACTTCAGTGAAGAAATTGATCGCCAACTTCGCGCACAAAATCTCGTCATCATCGGGGTCAGGAGGATTCCAGTTTCGATGGTGCCACTACTGACAAGGATAAGCATGAGAAGATCTTTGGAGTTATGGGGGTTTCGATCCCGGAATATCAGACATCCTGTCTGGGGTCTAAAGGCACTACTGTACACGCCCAATATTGCTTACCCTGGGTAAGAATGCACCAAAGCGAAGTGAAATTCTCTCAAAAACACCTAACCTCAAAGCGAGCGGATCGGTGGAAGAAATTAAGAAAGTTTACGTTAAAAGCGAATCCACCCAGGGCTGCGAAAAGAATATACTCGTCTCCGAGAGATCGAAGCCTCTGAAAAGAGTAAAAGATCTGCATGGGTACCATGTAAGGCGATGCTACATATGAAGAAATTTCACTCCAATATACTAGGGATAAAAATAAACAGTATACTATTAGATATAACATGATATGGGACAGTAACAATCTTGTCTTGTCATGCCTATGTTTGTTTGTTGCATATAGCAACAAACAAGGGTGGGCTCAGCCATGAAATTCAAAGCCAGGATAGGAAACTATAAATCTCAGCTCACTAACAGAAAGACACCGAATTGATACACATTTCACAGAATTAGAAGACCATTCGTTTGCAGATATTAGGATCACACCCATTGAAACAGTAACAGCGAGTACAAAAGACTTAAAGACAAACTAAGAGAACCATACGGGATGAAAAATAAACAGTTGTTAATTCACATGGTCTACAATCTTTGATCCATCTTAGTGACTCGTACTGTAAAACACTATAAATATAATATAATTTTAATATGTGTAGTTTCTTAGAAAATAACATTTACTATTGTTTAGCTACATTATTAGCATGATTATGAGTAATGCCAACTCGAAAAGTTGGAAATAAATATCACCTTTTAAAAACAGCGGGAAATTGATCTCTTTATTAGTTTGAATATAATATATATTTTTAAATAAAAACCATTTTTATAGAAATAAGACAGCAGCTGTCTTATTTCTATAAAAATGGTGAGGTTTGATCAAGAAACCGACCTACGGCTACAAAAATAATTTTGTGTTTTTTTAATGATTCAAATACACATTTTTATTCTGAATCGAACACTGCAAACATATTTCAAATCCGATAAAGTGTCGTCGAGATATTGAGTTTTGAAAATTAGTAGTCGTATGACCACATATTAACAAAGTTTTGAGAAAAACGGCTTTCAAATGAGAGTTTCAAACGTTCCCGCCAATTTTCTGTAATTGGAGGGATTTTCAAATGTAAACTTTTACGATATTTCAATGCAGACTTGTAAAAAATTAGGTATATACGTCAGAATTCTGATACACATCAGTGTATGGACCTTTGGCGACAATATTTTAATTTTAATTTCTATTGGAGGTCACTCTGTCTGTTTGTCTGAATAATTGTCTGTTTGTCTGTCAAAAATGTAACAAATAAATAAATAAAGCACTACCACCTAAATTTTTTTGCTATTGGGTTTTTATTTGCCGATGATTTCAAATACGATGTCGATTTTCAATATTTACCGATTCTAGATGATTGTCTGCATGTCAGTCAGTCTGTCTGTTTTTAGTATGTCTGTCTGTCTGTTTAAATTTAAGAAGCGCATAAACTATTCAAAATTTGTGTTATAGGGTTTTTCTGGGTGGTGATAACATTTAAAATGTCACTGGGTGGTAATTACAGTTAAAATTTCACTTTTTCAGTTTGAAGAAATCTAGACGTTCTGTCTGTCTGTCTGTCTGTCAAAATTGAGAACTAAATCAAATTAACAAACAAATTTATTTAAGGGGTTTTCTTGGTCGGTGATTTCATTTCCGATATATATTCTTACGTTTGATTGATTATTGAATGTTTGTACGTCTGTCTGTCTGTCGGTCGGTCTGTCTGTTTGTCTGTCAAAATTGATAAATAAATCAAATTAACAAACAAATTTATTTATGGGGTTTTCTTGGTCAGTGATTTCATTTCTGATATCTATTTTTACGTTTATTGATTATTTAATATTTGTACGTCTGTCTGTCTGTCGGTCTGTCTGTCTGTTTGTCTGTCAAAATTGAGAAATATCTCAAATTAACAAACAATTCCGTGGTTTTCTTGGTCGGTGATTTCATTTCACCCAAAAGCAAAACATTTTGTTAGATATCATGTTTCCCTAATTTTGGACAAACAAACCGACACACAGACAAACAGACTGATCGACATTCTATAATCCGTCTGCCGTGGAAAGTAACAATTGAAGTGAAATCACTGAACAGGAAAACTCATAGCAAAAATTATCCTGTAGGACAACTACAATTATAGTATTTTGAAAAAATAATAGCTATCTTACAAAAAATTGGCCACTTATTTATAATAATTTCAAAATGTGTGAGGTCTACAAAAAATCAAATACCTCCAAAACTAAAATAGATATGAAAATTTCGTTTACAGTTTCAGAATTACCAAAAAATTCCGTTCTAGAAAAAGTAAAAAAATAAAATTCGATTTTTTAAAACCAAATGAACTATTTTGGCTTCAACCTATAATTCTGTAAAATAATATTTTGCAACGATAGGTCGATTTCTTGATCAAACCTCACCTGTTGAATTAGCCATCCAATGTTATCACAGGTAACATCGTCCGTTTTTCGCAAAATATGATGCCTTTTTACTACTTGCGACAATGGATATCTTGCGTTTTTAATTATTATATTTTTACTAGGAGGGTATAATGTATTGGAAAATACATAGAAACCTCATGGATTAATATAAGATACACAAGTCAATAAAAAACAAATGTTGTTAACATAGTTTACATATTCTCCATGACTTGCTACGGATATGAAAAACTGGATATTTATGGAAGAGTAAAAACTGGGCAGTCAGTCACATGGCAGAATCGTTATAATTCGGTTGAAAAGGCCATTTCGCAAATTATTACCGCTGCATTACTCATGATATCACTACCATAGCCACTGCAGCTATAAATAAACATCTCAATAATGAATGGAATGGAATCCTACAATAATTCTCTAACAATTAATTGAAATTTTGAACGGTGGTGGTGAGAATGTTAAATGCAGTGTGTAGTACTGTAACTAGGGTGGCTGATTGTGGCAAATTATTTATTAATATTATTATTATCTATTTACCCGGGTGAAAAAAATTAATCACCCGGATGAAAAACCTTTATTACCTGGGTGAAAAACATGTATCAGAACTCTGAACACATGTAGTTCGTTTTCTTATCAATAATATCGAAAATTCAATTTGATTCAAATTTAAGTTTTAAATCTATTATAGAATAGGCCTACTGTAACATTAAATAATGTTTGATTGATTGATTTCTGTAGTCTCCGCCATATGAACAGTTGTTGCTTGTTCACAAATAATATGTGATGACTTTAATGATATGGACCTGGTAACCCCCCCCCCCCCCCCCCCCCCCCCCCACATAAATAGGGGGGATCTGGACAAAATACCCATCTCCGATATTGACATGTTACTTTATCAATTAAGGAAAAGGAGCAGGCTGCAGTGGTACGTTTTTCGAACCAAAACAATAAACTAAAGTCTACGTTTTTTTACCCGTGTGATTAATGTTTTTCACCCGGGTTAAAAATGTTTTTCATCCGAGTGATAAACGTATAAAAATGGAAATAATTGGCCGCAATCAGCCACTGAAGGTAAGCCTAACTCTCAGCGAAATATTTCGTCATTTAATAATGTATTGTAGATATTGTACACCACAGAAAAAAAAAAATTATAATAAAATAAAAAAATAAATAAAAACACTTTTATCTATTGGCTAAGGACGAGTAACTGTGGTTGAGTGGACATTTATACTACATGGGTACCTACAATCTACATTTTCAATTTTTTTTTAAACATGACGTGTATTTTATGTAAAACGGTATGCATTGTACATTTATTAATGATATATGTTAAATGTTTTTCCAAAAAATGTTCTAGAAAAAAAAGGCATACAAATATATTTATCAAAATTTATAACTAACGCGTGTTCTATAACATTTATAAAAAAAGGTAGAAAAACATGCTAGTATAAAGAATAAAAAATGTGTTCTAGAACAAAAAAAATTTGTTCTAGAACAAAAATATTTTAATTGATAGCTTACACGTAGTTTGAAAATGTAGGTAGACACACATAAGTGACGTTGAGTGTACATATAAGGGCCTTAATTGAAGTGCTAATATTGGGGCGGACAGATGTTTGATAGTTATTGATAATTATTTGGTGTATGTAACGGTCTCCGGACAATTTGTACCCGGACAATTCGTACCCGGACAATTCGTAACGGACAATTCGTACCCGGACATTTCGTACCCGGACAATTCATACCCGGACAATTCGTACCGGACAATTTGTACCCGGATATTTCGTACCCGGGCGATTCATACCCGGACAATTCGTACCGGACAATTCGTACCCGGACATTTCTTACCCGGACAATTCATACCCGGACAATTCGTACTGGACAACAAAGATAATAACTAATAATATAAAAGATATTATATAATAATAAAATAAACGTTATTAATATCTCAAACAAAGCTAAATCGAAAATACTCAAATTATAATATAGACTAACAAACTACTACTACTGGGATCGGCATGCTGCATTGCAGCTGCATTTTTAAGAATGCTGTGCCGGCTTGTCGACAAAATTGCACCGCCACAACTCCCTATCACCCATGACATTTGCTAGATCATCCGCATCTTCAAGGCCAGTGTCCTTTAAGATGCGTCTCAAGAAAGCCATGGGCTGTCCACCATGCTTATTCACTCCATGAGGCTGCCAAAGTACAAGATTATGCACTGGCTGGTCCTCACGGCGAAAGCAATGTCCTGCAAAGCGGAGGCGATTTTGTTCTAGTGTCAAGCTTGGGGGAACCAATGAGACACCTCCAATGTTATATAGTGTCTGGTTGGAGATGTGTGCAATGTACTTGACACAATGAACCCGGCGTAGCATTCTTGTGAATGTGCCATCCAGCGATTTGGTGTCCTCAGCAGTTAGAGCCCAGCATGGACTCCCGTAGAGGAGTACTGGAACTACTGCTGCTCTAAATAATCGGACCTTAAGTTTCCGATTAATTCTCGGTGAATTCCAAATCCTGGAAAGCCTATTCAAGGCTGCCCATGCCTTTCCCTTACGTATTCGAAGGTCCTCACCTGACTTCCGGATCCATGATCCCAGGTAACAGAAGTCGTCCACATGCTCAAGCATACCATCCTTTGAGCTTATGCTCATCCGATCAGAGACTTGCTGAGGACTTTCAAAGTTAACTGTCAGAATTTTGGTCTTTCTGGAGTTAATAAAAAGACCAACACTAGAAGCAGCATGTTCTAATGAGCTGAGGAGCCGTTGGGCTCCCTCTAGTGATTCTGAGAGTACTCCTAAGTCATCAGCAAAGTCTAGATCAGTTAGGTACTTGGCAGGATTTCCTCGACTTCTGGAGCCAGTAGGTGGAGTTATTATCACCCCATCATCATTATGATGATCTAAGGACATGCGTAGAACATAGTCAACCACAATAATGAACAAGAATGGTGCAAGTGTGTCTCCTTGGAGGACGCCCCATAACACTTCAAATGGTTCTGTGTCACCGTCAACAGTAGACACAAATGTTGTCGAACCATCGTATACTGATCTGATTGCTGCAATAATTTCATCAGGAATCCCATATAATGAAAGATATGCTGAACATACGTGAGCGAGAGACTGAATCAAAGGCCTTGAAGAAGTCAACAAAGATAACAGCCAGATGCCTGTCTTTCTTTTTTGATAACTCTTCAATTATCCTTCTAAGTGCCAAAATGGGCTCCATGGTCCCACGACCTTTACGGAACCCATTCTGATTTCCACGGAGCATTCTCTCAATGAGATCCCTGATGCGATTTAATAGAATTCTATTGTATAGCTTTGCAGCAATCGAGATCAATGAGATTCCCCGAAAAGAACCATAGAGTGTTAGGTTGCCCTTCTTGGAACTGGCACCAACTTATTTGTTTTCATTTGGGACTCTTGTTGTTCGG
>JAUCBJ010000709.1:0-66865 GCA_032718475.1 Nemertoderma westbladi | reverse complement strand
GGAAACATTACCACGCCAATCTAATGGGAACCGTGTGTACCAACCCAATAGTGTTCTGCATGAGTATGGTTCATTCGGCGTCCATAACTTTGGTCGATATTCCAACACTCTGTGTGCATTGAATTGATCAGTGCCGATAATCATCGCTATATTGCGATAGTCTACACGATGTTCCGGTATGTGATGTTTCCTAAAATATTCCTTCTGCGTTTTATTTGGCATTGATACGGGTCCTAGCAACTGAGTAAAATCGCGTATGGCTGCGAACTTTAAGCAGTGAATCGGCAGCAAATTTTGTTCTATGTCTGACAACCCCTCCTTTGGTAGTAAAGAGTCAATGGTTAACATGACATATTTAACAGTGACATCTCTGCGACCATGTAACGATCCTACATTCATTGTGGAGGACTCTAGTCGATCTACATCCACAACCACGCTAGCTATTTCCTCGTCTACATAGCTTTGATTTGAAGCATGGTCTAATAAACAATAAATGCGTTTCGAGCCGCACTTACCTTGGATCTTAATAGGTATTACGCTAAATGATGCTGACTGTGTCCGTGTAAGCAGGGTAGTGCTGGGTTCTGAATCGCAATCGGTCCTACCGTATTCCGACTCTGAGGTCTCACCACTATAATCCTCTTCACTTGATCCAGACTGATAATTATCATCGGTATGGCTAGTCTGGGCGAAAGTTACCTGGAGCTTCCTGGTTTCATTTGGTCGAACTACCTTGGTCGGGTGGTCCTTCAAGTATTTCTTAGTTGGAGTGTGTTGAGGCGTGTGCAGCAACCTATGGTGTAACCTGCCGCAATCAGCACACCCATTACTTACATTAGTGGCAGTGCAGGCTCGGCGCTTATGGCCTACTGCCAAGCATTTCCAACAAGCGTCTAAAGATCTAATAACTAGACGGCGCTTGTCCACGTCTAGCTTAGAAAATAGGTTACAACTCGCCAGTCTATGGTCATTAGACCTTTGAGTTAATTGGTAACAATATTGGCACCCTTTAAAATCCTCAGGCAACTGTTGTATCTTAATTGCCTTCGGACCAATGGGTGATGCTACTTTACTAGTTTTGGCGCTATTTCCAAAACTACCTCCTGTACTAACTACCTTCTTTTCAGATAAAGTATTATAGGTTGTATTATAATCCCCTGCACTAACCATTGTTCGATATTTAAGGGATTGTTTTTTGTTATAACCCAAATATTCCTCAGAATAATTAGATCGCAAGTCAGCTTCACCTTCTGCTGAGATGACGTCATAGATATGTTTGATGGACAGGGGTTCTCCCCTGGCTTCTACACGCCGTTCTATCCCTCTTACCTTACGCCTATGTCGCACATCTAGTCGTCCCATTAAGGCTGCTAGAATGTCGGGTCTAGCGCCATAATGTTCACAACCGTAAACCGGTAAGATATTCATAGCCGATTTAATAGCATCAGCTAGTTTTACTAACTCTATGGGTGTAGTACATAAGCCCCCCTTTGTCAATTCATCTACCACTGACCTGGCCATTTTGACATCTCCACCATAGGTGGTTACTAACCTGTCATAAGCCATCTGAAATGCATTATCATCTCCCATGAAAGTACTAACCAGTTCCTTTGGTTCTCCCCGCAATAGTTGATATAAATATGAGAACTTTTCCTGGGATGTAAAATCTTGTGACGCCACACTAGCATCAATGTAGCTAATAAAATTTCTCCAATGTTTGGATATCCCAGTGAAACATGGTGGTTGTGTAGTTGGTAAACTTTGCCTTGCTGTAAATTTTGACAACTCAGTCGCAATCGCATTTACTGGTGCTGGATTTTCCACATCCACCCTAGGCGCTACAAAAGTGTGAGCAGTCTTGGACTTGGGTGTGATAGTTGGCGTTTTGCTGGGAGTGATTACCCTTGTTCGAATGCGCGGACTCTCCCCCACATAAACACCCTTATGGTTAATCGTTGGTTGACAATCCAATTCTTCTTCGGAATCGGTCCTGCAGTCTACAACTGGAGGTTTCAGTTTAGTCTCGGGGTGAACAGTCAGTTTCACGCCAGATAACTTGTTCTTTTCCATCTCTAGCTTGGCCCTCTCCATCTGCTCATGAACCTCCTTCACTGACCATCTCACCTGCTCGAATTCCTGGCTAACTTGACCTTGAACGCGTTGAACTCGCTCCTGCACTCCGTCGACTCGCTCATGAACCCCCACGACACGTTCCTGGACCCCATCCACCTGCTGTTGTACATCCAAGATCTGGTCCTGAACATGCCTGACCTCGTTGATCACCCCACGGTTGCTCTCTTGGATAGCATCCTTCAATTGTTCTAATGAGATCTGAGGCTGGTTATTCGTTTCATTTGGAATATATTTCCCTTCACCTGGAGATTCATTCCATCTGCGAGGTTGCTCAACTTCCTTAGTCCTGAATTTTTCTTTGGACTCAACGTTGGATAATGGATTAGACGGCTCCGCTCCAATTGGTGATATAGGCTGGCAGGTCAAACATTTGCATCCCTGTGCGTGGTACGGAGACAGGTGGTCGATATGTCGGTGATCATTCGGAACACCTAAATCTGTTTGCCATTTGTCATTTGGTGAATTCAGAACATTTTCTGTTAGGTTGTACATACCTGAACTCGCAAAAGGTGGAGCATTTCGCCGCCGATCTGACTCACCTCGAGGACGCCGCTCCACGATCACGCTAGGTGGGGAGTCATCCTCTGGCGGTACCCAACCTTTACCAGCAAATTGTCGATGGAAGGAATCGATGAAGTGAACCTTGGACTCCATTCCATGCTTGTCATGAGTTCGGTTGAAGCGTTCTACTGATGAAGCTACATGGTCAACCCCACTTAGTAGCGACTCCATTCGATTGCAGCGCCAAGTTGTTTGCGCCTCCTCAAGTTGGAGCGCTATACTCCGGCGGTTATTCTCTAGCTCTTCTGCTTTCCGTCGACGCTCATCATCCCTTAGTCGCTGTTGCTGTTGGAGCATAAGTTCCTCATGTTTCTCACGCAGTTCAGCTTTCTTTAGTGCCAGTTCACGCTCCCTTACAATGCGCTGGTTCTCCTCTGCTATACACTGCATACGAAGGTTTGACTCACTTTCAAGTTGTCTACGTTCAATGGCTGCCAGTTTATCCTTCTTAATCCGCTCCGTTTCCGCCAAAAGCCGGAGTCGTTCTGCTTCCTCCTTATTGTACTTAGCTTCAGCAATGACGCGGTCACGCTCGCGTTTAGCTGCTACCTGTTCAGCTTCCAAGCGTGCCGTCTCACGCTGTGCTTCACGCTCAGCTTCCTCGCGTTCGATCGTTAGAATACGTACATATGCTTCCCGCTCTCCTTTATTAGCCTCCTCTAATGCTGATACATCTGGCACCTCCTCGGTGATACTGAGGCGAGAAATATCTGTAGTTAGTCGCTTTAGCTCTACTTCAGCTAACTCAGTGCTCTTTCTAATCTCCTCTTCCTGATGAAACTGGATTTGGATTTGCTTCGCTCGGCGGCCATCTTCGCTCAGCCGCTTCAGCGTCACCAGCTGCGATGCTGTAACAGACTGCGAACTTACCGAGCTCGTTTGCCGATATCTCCTCCGACCTACCTGTGAAGGGTTGCTATCTGCGTCTGCAATATTCTCTCTAGTGGGTAAAGGCAGCCCAGCAACTACAACTCCCTTTTTCCTAAAGTATTGTTCTAACTCCTTCTGGAAATTCTGACACCATTTTACTAACTCAAACTCCTCAGAGTCAAAGGTGTTGGTGTCTACACCTTCTGTCAAACTACCTCGGTATTCCTGTCTAAGAGCGTTTACACGCTTATTTAATCGCAAAAAGTTGTCCCTAATCACTTGTAACTTGTCATATAGGGATGTTAGTAACTTACCTTGTCTCCGCCGTTCAGCGACTGTGACCAGTTCCTGCAGGTTAATGACCTGCTGTCTCAATGTCATGTTATATTTGTCAATTATTTCCCCTAGGTCAGCTGGATCGTAAGCTGATTGGTCTAGTAAAGTTGTCAGCCAGTTCGTCACTTTGGTTACCTTGCCCATGTAACCACCGGCACTCTTAGTAATAGCTGGACGCCTTAAGGAAGTGTCTGAATAGTCGCTACTGTCGGCGTCAGGAATTTCAGAGTCAGGGTGCTGTGTGTCGATTAGTGTGTGAGCACCACCCTCTGCTATTAATCTTTCAGTGGCAACGACACCTGCTGGTTGTGTGGCAGGCTCACTAATAGTCTCAGTGTCTGGTGTAACTGACACGTCAAGTTGCTGACTGAGTCCATCAGCTGTCTCGAAATCGTCCGTTACCGGAATGTCTGTCTGGGATGTCTGACTCATTGTCAGGATAGGTTTGATTACTTAATTTATTTAAACAGTAGTCAAATTGACTAAATGATGTGCGGTATATAATAAAATAGGTTAGCTTATAAAATAGGTAAGCTATTTATTACCGCGATGGGAAATATTATAACAATATCGCGGGTTATATATATTCTATATATTTATAACTCAAAAAATATTCGAAATTTACCAACTTTCGAATTTCAAATTTACCGCGATATATTGACTATCATAATAGGTTTTTTGCTGCAAAGTTTTTAAAATATATATATATAATATATTTTATTTTAAATTTAAAAGGCCCCGCTAGGCATCAATGGAACTTTTCTGGGGAAATTGATGGTTTACAAAAACGCGTGCTTACAAACACAAATTGTTGACACATTTGTGTTCAAAAAAAATCGGGAAAGTATAATAACATCAAAGTCTGATATATACCGGTACGCCACTATATACCTAGTATATATGTATATACAAACCAGCAGACTACCACAAAATTGATCTATAGATCTCACAAACACAGCTACTGACACTACGACCAACCTCGGACCCCTGAAGTCGCGTTTCTTCGAATGCCAAAGTAATCGTGGGTTGCGCGGACCACGAATGCACCGACGGATTTGGCGTCTCCGGGCTCCCGAACTCATTTGCAGTGACTTTACCCGTACCTGTAAGTTGTATAGAGAAATCAGCGGTGGCCTGGCAGATTTACCCTACTGTAAATTACAAATTTTGTCCAAAATTGAAAGGCAAAATTAAATTCAAATTCGCCACAACCTGAATACAAAACAGAAAATCGAACTCACGATCCCAAAGATCACTTTGTTCTAGAATTTTATCAGTCAAACTTTATCCAATTTTTTAACTTTCTAAAACTTTTATTTCAAAATTTTCTGAAAAATAAATTATTAAATAATTTTTGCATTTACTACTGATAAATCCAACAGCAGCTAATCCAATACTGTTGAAAATCCAAATGCAGCTACAGTTATTTGTGCTCAAATAGCACATATAACCCTGCTAAAATCCATACCGGTAATGATTGCAGAAAACACCCGCTACAAAGGGAAATCTAAATATTTTAAATGATAATTTTCTACAACTTTCTGGCAATAATGCGAGATACCCACTCGCTTAAATAATTTATTTTACAACAACCCAGTAATCCAGTTGGAATCCCGACTCGATCCGATCTGCAGTGTAATTCAAATAGTGGCGAGGTCCAAAACAATATTACATAATTTTATCCGAAATATTCTAGAATGAAACCGTTTTATAGTTTTTGCAATGTAAAAATGTATGTTTCTAGTAAGGGGGTTTTGGCATAGATAGATCAAAATAATGTTTATCACCCTTTGGCTTTTGTTTGACGCAAGTATCGTTGTTCATCAAGCAGCAGGTAAGGGAAAAAGGGTAAACCTTGGCTTCGCTATACAAATGTACCTGTAGGAATTGTGAAATGGGTTAAAATGAGATGAGAAAATAAAATACGGTACCGTGATGATAAAAACTTATTTTCGTTCACCTCCCAAGACCGTAGGTAACGATAGTAAGCCGAAACTTGGTATATATATTAATTTCTCAACGCCAAGCTAATCCCACAACAAACCATCAGGGCATGAATGAATAAAGCAAAATAAAACCCAATGAACCCTCACAAAGAAGCTCACAAACTAGGGCGCTAATCCTGTAGTAACAATTAGGACGCACCTCCCGAACCTCCCTTATTTGGCTTAGCCTAATCACACCGCACAATTTTTAGCTAGGCGCCTACACTTCACCACTTACCCCTGCTGCCCTGTTATCAGTCACAATTGACCTCATAACTTGACACCTGGTAGTAAATGCAAAGGGTAACAAAGTCAACTGTGCCCCTTTTTTGGGCCCCAAAATAAACGCCAAGCAACTAAATTACTGTAATGCGGTTAATCTCCCCTATTTTAAAACAAATACAACGCTTACTGCAGTGGCTGGCCTGGTACAATAGTTCAACTTCCCTGATTTTGTTAGCTAACGCATCTCAGACTTTCCCCCTTTCACGTTCCATAGGCCTGCGTCGGGCCTAGATGATCCCTACTCCATATCACAGGGATTTACCGCCTTCAACGTTGCAAGGTACGACAGCACGGTCTGACGGTAGGCTCTGCACGGCACTGACTCACTGACCGCGGACTAGGTTTTAAAAGTCTGTATTATTGATCAGCACATTGCAGAATATTAATATGTAAAATTAATTAAATTTAAATTGTATAATCAGTCAGGCAGCACCGGACCGGTACATATTCCAGTACAGCAGTACACAAGTACAGCAGCACAGTACAGAATTCAGAATTTTAGGAGTTTTTGAGTACAACTGTACAAGTATTGTGACTTATGCACATAGAATGAATCATATGCCCGCCTGGCCTAATGCAAGACTGGCGTCCAATAGAAATGTTGCAAATGGCACCTTTTTAAATATATTTTTTTTTTGGTGGGTTGTTTAAATAATACTTTCCTAATGTTATTTGTAGGTATCGTTGCACACAGTTTAGGTATATTATACAGTAGATTTTAGATTTCTTACGACAATATGACTGACCATAATATATTATAAAATATCAAAATTTTCTTGGTGCGTACCTAAAGATAACTAAGCTAATCTAATGCCTTTCGATAAGAATATTACAATGGCGTGTACTCTCGCCAACAGAGGCATTATGAATAGATAAAACCTCGCGCCATTTGCGGTAGCAGTCCGAGTCAAACCAGCGTTTCGTGAAGCGTTTTTTCGTGTCGCTAAGAGCCGGTGCCGCCTCTTTTATCGCATTAGATAAGAGTAAATATGCCTCATCTGTTCGGTTCTCGGTTAGCAGATTGTATGTATGATCGAGTCTCTCGTCGTTCTGCAGTAGTCCGAGATTTATTTCGCGCTTCCTCAGAAATTCTGTATGTGGAGTTGTAGTTTTTGGATTGAAAATTTTGCAATTCCACATCGCCTTAATAGGGGTGTGTTTCCGCATTGCGTTCGCAACGCCGTTGATGCGCTCTGTTAATTCGTTTGAGAATATCAAATCTATTGCACTACTGCCATTGTGACAAATGTATGTAGGCTCCGCCGGATCTGAATGCAGAGACATGTCCATGTTTTCCATAAGTTTGATCAAGGCATCAGCCTTGGGGTTGTCGTTAACATCGATACGAGCGTTGAAGTCACCCGTAAATATAATGTGACCCCCAAAGTTTTTGGGAATGTGATCTAATGCAGTTAGTACGCCGTCAATCAAGTCCTCTAGAGCCGTTTTAGGTTGGAAGTAGCAGCAAAATAATAAAACATGATCAGTTTGTACGCATATAAAATTTTCACTCTTCCCTATAAGTTTAGGATTTAGCTGTGGTTTGACTGCCCCAGTTAAACATGAGTATGTGTTTCATATATGGTTGCCATAAATAATTCGACATGTGATACATATATGTAAATGTTACAGTGTTGTCAAATGTGATCCATATGTGGAATGTTCACATGTGATACATATATGTTTTTTATGTGACAAGTGCGACAAAAAGAGTAAAAATTTAAACTGAGACCGACCAATCACTGGTGTGGGTCTGCATTTCCTATAGAGAGGTGGGGCGGGGGGGGGGGTAGCCTACCTCAGTACCTTATCCTAGCCAATCCCTACACCCTATCCTACGGCCCTACACCTACCCTATACATTTAGAGAAGGAAGCATCGGAGTATATATGAAAATATTTAATCCATAGTGATATGAGAGTATCCTTAATAGATTTTGGTAATGATCCGTAAATTCGTATTCTATTAGTTAGATTTAATTAAGTTATCTAATTTCCAACTATAATAGATTATTCATTTTGTTAAATCTTCGAAAATTAATTAATTCTAAGATCATATAATTGCTCATATGATATTTTATATCTAATTTTAAGACATCTTTTCCGTACAACATATATATACCACATATGAAACATATGTTCAATTTTTTAACGGGATAAGAACTGCAATAGGCCTCCTGCCTACCTTACGCCTGGTATAGTGCATGCATGTATGTTATCTGTCTATGTCTGTACCCCTTACTGATAATTAGCAGCGCAGAAGACAATGCAAAACCACAACCTGACAATTGAAAACCACCATACAGCCATACTAATTGTCTAATTCTGTTAATACAGCACTGTACAATGCAAATGCACAGCACAATGTACATAGTGCAAGGCAGAAAGCAGGCAAGTCACACACTGCATCACTGAACAATTGAGTGGACTATGATAAGCGGTAGGCTTATGCAATGCATTATGTTGTTATGGGTAAAATATAAAATAATTTTCGATTCACTAGCTAAACTGCAAGAGACACCGACGTGGTTAAGAAGAAAGATTGCAGGATCAGACTATGAAATGCCTATCATTTTAAGAATGTGTCCCACCACCAGTCCTCAAATGCAATAAACAAAACAATTGGACGATCGACTATGGTTACTTCAATATAGTGTCCATACAGCCTTCACAGATCATTTAAATGGTTAAAATGGTTAAATAGTCGGAACTTTGAAAATACAGTATAACAAAAAATATAGATTCAACGTATTATACTGTTGATTAAAACGATATTTGTTCTTAATGCAAAAAGCTGAGTAGTGACATCAACAAATTCCGCATCCCCCCTCGCTATTATTTTCTGTACATGTATTACTGTAAGGCCTGTATTACCATAAGGCAAACATGTGGGCAATATATAAAATCCATGAACTGGATTCACAATTACGAATTGAATAGTTTATGGATTTAAATTTAACTCGGAGTCTTGGCTATGGCTATTTCATATATGCTCGACATATATTATTCACATGCGCATTCTCACACATTTATTTATGATAAATGCATATGTGCAACATATAAATACCATAAATGGCGATACACACATTCTAAGTGTATGTATCACCGCATGCGAGACATGTATTATTCATACATGAGCATAAAAACCCAATTTCCAGACACACCTATTCCATACAACATATATATACCACATATGAAACATAAGTTCATGTTTAACTGGGGCTATCATTATGCCACCAAATGGTCTGCCTCACCCTCAGTTTTCGTTGCCAATGACTCGAATGAGTAAAACCCTGGAATATCCAGACTGACTGTCGCCATGGTTTCATTGAGTAAAAGGACGTCTGTGTCGAACACTATGTCGTTGTGTGAATGATTGAGTACTGATTTCAGGCCTTCCACATTCCAGAGCATGGTAGATAGTTTACAGTGAGCCGTTCCTGTGGTGGGAACTGCTGCGCGAACAACCGGGGCTGCGTGAACCGCTGGGCGAACAACCGGGGCGGCGGGATCCGCTGCCCCGGCAGATTGTTCGAAAGGGCTGTTATTAGTATTTTCATCTTGTTGAGGTAGTCAAACTCGTTGATGCCTAAACGTAGGCCGGACACTTAGACCGAAGGACTCTCTCTCAGCATTACTAAGGTTGTAATTCTTTATAAGAATTCCACTTTCCCAAAGGTCAGGATTCATTACCGATTCACGCTGATCCTGGTTGCATACCAGATGGAAGGATCTAGAACGAGCGCCGTCATTTACTTCTATCGGAATTATTTGATCAAACGGAACTGATTCATCGTTCAGAAAGTCTGTTATTTGCTCAGCCGACACATCCAAACCAACCCGGTTAAACACTCAGGTATTTTAAAGACCTCAGGGGGAACACCCTCTGCTGGGCTGCTGAGCTTGGGAAAATAACAGAGTTTGTGTTTCTCAATGTTAATGTTCCAATGATAATAGCACAGAATCAGTTACAGTATAGGATTGAAATCGCAATACAGAATTACAACAGCAGTTATATGATTGATGTTAAATGACGAAAGTGATGATTAAAACTATAACCGGTCTGCAACTCTGTGATTAATGAACTGACCAGTAAATCAGTAATCAGGATAACTATATGATTGATACACATAGATATTGGTTTCACCTCTACTCTACTTGGCCTTCTGTACCCAATGGATGCTTTCCTATCTTTGCCCACGTGCTCCCCTGTCTGCTATTGGCTTACATACTAATTGTCACTTTGGCACTCCCTGTGAGTGTTACCCCCTGCCTCTAGCCTCTACTAGCTGTGTTCTCCCAGTGAGGTGGTTTGACCTCTCACATCTCTATGTGGCTTTAGGGACTGTGTAGCCTCCCCCCCCCCCCCCCCCCGAGTTGGTTATGAGGCGAGATTATTATTGGTAATCTCGTATCCCCAACTATATTGCGTCAGTATATAAATAAACGCAGACTCGATCTTTAGGCAAACTCAGATATTAATTATAATATTTTTTTTTTATTAACATAGTGACGTCGGTCCAGCCGACATTATATTATCTTCAAAGTAAAATTGTGTAGTACATCATGCACAAGTGACGGGTAAAACGAGTAAAACGAACGCGCAAATAATTACATGTGGTGCGTAGTACATCCGGTAAAAGAACAAAGTACGGTAGACCAAACGCACAAATAAAATATACCAAATTGTACTGCAGAGAACATAGGTTAAAATAAAAAATAAAATAAAAATACGTATACTGAACCACCACCCCCCCCCCCCCCCCCCCCCCCACTTCACCAGCACTATAATAGCTAAGCTGATATGATGACATTACCCGAAGGGAGACTTTAAGACACATTGTAGTACTGTAATATTCGCATGTGTTTCACGTCGAAAGACGTTTCGCGAAGGCTGTAACAGTTATTAATAAAGTTTCGTTTCATCGCTTCACCAGATGTTAGTGATCCGTTGTTTAGACGAGATAATAATTCCTTCTTGCAGTATGAGAATGTTAGGATGGATAGGATATCTGGCATTGGGAAGGAGTTGGAACATTGTCGGTAGGCCCCACTGAGACTTGCAGTATGATAATCGTTGTCCTGTTTGCTACTGTTAATGAAAAGTGATAGTCTAAGGAACGGCTGGAGGATTGTATTGGGGCAGGTGGTGGTCCTCAAGATAGTCCCTAGAGCATCTTTGTATGCTCGAGTTGATATTGGGTCGCAACTCATAAGGTCCATTACCACTTGGTTACTAGCATATGTGCCCAGGTAGAGCAGGCCTCGTAAGATTTTACGGTAGTAGATATCGAGTTGGTCTACTTCTCGTTGCGACAGTGCCCCAATGAGGAATCTCATGCTGTAAGTTAGGATTGGCACCGCTATAGTATTCCAGAGGTAGTTAAGAGTATTTACCTTCAGCCACCTAACTGTCCAGCCATTTCTGTGGAATATATCCGCTACTGAGGCGATCGTTCTAATACACTGCGTGAGGCTGTCCTCCTTTGCACTAAATTTGTGACCAAGAAAAGTTAGTGATGAGTGGGCTGGCACCAACGTATTGTTGATAGTTAGGAATGTGCAGTGTACCTTGCTGTGACTGTTACCCGGAAAGAATACCCATGAAGTTTTGTCAGGCTGGACATCTAGGCTTATGGCGCGTAGACTTTGAGTGATGACTGCAACGATATGTTCCGCTTCAGAAGCTGACCTCGCCATTATAAGGATATCATCCGCATAAGAGACGACGCCCAGCCAGACGTCACTAAGTTGCCATCCATAACCTTGTTCGTCTAACTTGGAGAAGGTATCTCTTAGGTACAGGTTAAATAGTACAGGGGAGAGCAGGGATCCCTGTTTGACTCCTTTAGTGAGGCGGGTACCATCTAGGCTTACACCTGATCCAAATTTAAGGAATACAACTGTATGAAGGTAATACGCCAGTAGGGCAGAGCAAATGTAAGGATTGATGTGTTCCATGAGTTTTGTGAATAGGCTGGTATAGGCAACATTGTCGAATGCTGCTGTAATGTCAATCTGAACGAGGTAGACTGAGTTTCCCACTTTTCTCTGATGTTCAAGGCTTTCTAGTATTGCGGCTAGTAGCAGATCAGTGCCAATCTTTGGTTGATATGCAAACTGAGAATCACATACAAGTCCTGGTGATGTGAGGAACTCCCGCAATATCACAGCCTCAAAGATCTTCCCAAAGACGCTCACGGTTGCGATCGGGCGATATGAAGTGCAGACTGCTGGATCCCTTCCCTTGCCTTTATGTAGGTATGTAACAATTGTCATGCCAAACAAATCAGGTGTGTCTCCAAGTCTGAGGCATGTATTTATAATATCAGCGAGTATTGGGTCGATGAGGTTATCTTCCAGAACAAGAAATAGTTCGATAACAAGTGAAGCTGCATCAGGTGCCTTACCTTTTGAGAGTGCGAGGAGGACTTTCCGGATGGTGACTGGGGAGATTGTTGGCAGACAAGAATAATTACATTTGTCCTTAAGATTTTGCTGAAGTTCACTGACAGAGGTCTCCCAATCGCTCCCTCTCATTTGTTCCTTTGCTAGTTTCTCCTGCTTTAATTACTATGAGTGCAATCATATATATAGACGGAAGAGAAATAAATTGAAATTGAAAAATTGGCTAGCTGGCTGGGAGATGTTGGCCTTACCAGAGGCGAATTGTACTGTCATAGGAAGCCAGTAGTATTGCTATAGCAACCCAGACATAACTCCAACCATACCCTGCCTGTATTTCAATTCCTATTGACTCTATACTATAAATGTGGGGCGAGACACGTAGTCGGCGAGCCTTGGCATACGATTCATATAGGCCCCAACGGGGCATGTCCGTCTGTCTGTCCGTCCGTCTGACCGTCTGTCTGGTAAATATTTGATCGCGAATTTCTCGGCATCGCTGGTTCGGAATTGAACCAAACTTAGTAGATAAGTAGAAGAGGGAAAGTTTAGAAAATTTGTGAAGTTTGGTGAAAAATCATGCAGTCTGACGTCAGCTACGACAGATTATGTGCTTTTTACAAAATGTTAAATTTCTCAGCAATGCCTCATTTTTCAGAGCTGAAATTTTGGTTACTCGTAGATAATCATGAAATCTATCTTTTACGAAATTGAAAAGTTAAGACAGTTAATTGGGGATCCGCTAGAAACTCGGGAATAATTGCGTAGGCCTACACCGGTACCTACAGTTAATTGCTGCTGTAATGTTCATCAGTAGTGACTACGAAATTGCAGTATAAAACTGTAATACCTTCATTGGCCAGCTCGTTGCCTCGAGCGGTGTTGGCTGAGTTGATAAGGCGTTGGACTAGCCATCCAATGGGATCTTCTCGCGGTGGTTCGAATCATATCTGTGGCAAAGCTTATTTTGCACCATTTTTTATATTAATTCTTTAAAGCCAACAATACTTATTAGAATTAAACCAACTTTGTTATTATGTAATATGCAGTCTATTAGAAGTTTAGAAATAATCTGAGTTTTTATCAAAACAAGACTGTCTGACACTCGCTACCGGTAGTTTCAGACTTTTTATAAAAACCGAAATAAGTCGTTCAATCAAATGATGAATTAAACCAAACTTGTACGTATGCGGTCCATTAAAAGTTTGGAAAGTATCTGAAGTTTGGTCAAAAATAAGTCAGTCGGTACTGGTGGTTTCAGACTTTTTATAAAAACCGAAATAAGTCGGGCAATTGCAGTTCAGACTTTTTGTAAAAACCGAAATAAGTCGGGCAATTGCAGATAAAATTAAACCAAAATTTGTATGTATGCACTCTCGTGCTGCGCGAAGTCCCCACGAACGTGTTGTATTACTTACTATCTCAGGTGACAGAAGATATAATGACTGTTGTAGGCTTATATCTGAAATAGTTTGTTCCGCAATATATTTGTCTGGTTATTTTTTAATTGAGTTTTTGCAAAGTAGTCAAATTAATGTTCTTAAAAATAATATTATTATTTTATACGAAACCTAGAAAATTATCTACATTTTTTCGCTGCAGCTTTAAGAGTGTACATTGATTTAATATTATTTCAATACCCATATTACTACATCGGCATACGATGCATTGGCGTTGTATCACACATCTCCACATAGATGTATCAGCAGTTACTCGCACAGTTTCGAAACTTTGCATAGTTATAACTGTATAAAGATCGTCAGTCTTGGTTTAGGAAAAATATTTTAATGCAAAACAGGACGAGCATATAATGAAGACGAGTTGTTCGCGGTATTTCAATTTCTCATAACGCGAGTTGAATATTTTTTCGGATTTATTTATAATGAATAGTCCAATATCAGTACTAGGTGCGGGAACATGGAATTTGGGTATATGTATTCAATGGACTGGGGGCGATTCACGGGCGAATATTGGGGCGACTTACGGGGCACGGGTCTCATATCAGATATTTAAGGGCCAAGGGTGGGAGGCAAAATCAAGCAGTACTCAGGTTTACCTGATACTATTTAGGCCTAGCCAACTTCCTGCTGCCTGTAGAGGTGGATTTGGTAACTCGCTAGGCCTAGGGACAAGGACTGCCCTTAGCGGTTCCTGGCCAACAGCAGTTATTACGAGCCTGAATAAGGACACGGAAAGTCTGCTGATTGCGTCAGGGATTTGCGACTGTGCAAAATATATTGCATTTATAGGGGACCCTTTTTCATACTGTAGTTATTTTAGTTATTCAGTCATTACCGGTATACAGCAATATAATATGGGTCCTACTAAATACTACAAAAAGCACAAAACAAGCACAAAAAAGTCAAGAAAAGCACAAAAAAGCACAAAAAAAGCACAAAAAAGCACAAAAAAGTAAAAAAAAGCACAAAAAAAGTAAAAAAAAGCACAAAAAAACATTCTCACATCAAGAGAGATGGGGGGGGGGGGGGGGGGGCGAAAATATGAGAGATATTGTTACAGACACCCCCTTCCCCCCCTGACATATAAGATAAGTACGCATGAACTCCTAAACAACATTGCAAACAATCTGGCAGTTATAGAAATTTCAAAGTATACAGTAGTGTTACAACAGCAGTGGTTAAACCCAGGCAGGAACTGTGTTTCCAACAGACGCAGATATCGTAACCAAGGCAGTTCCGACCTAAGCGAGATTCTTGCAAGTATGACTATGACTAATATCATCATACTTGTCCTCAGACGTTATCGATCGCCCACTCGAGAGGTTCGGGCAGACCGTGATGTGATATAATTGTACAGTATGTCGATTTATCGGTGAATAAAGGCATTCCAATAATAGAATAATCGCGATTTCGGTCAACACTGACATATCCAGTTTACAAGCGCCTATGCTGCGTCGCTACATCGTTACAAGTAATTAACCAGAACGCTGATAAGTTGACATAATGTGACAAGACAATAACAAAGTCTACTACAGTATTATAAGTTCTATCATGATATTTGAATTGAACCATCTTTACATACTGACATTAGCCTGATATTGCACTAGGGTGCTCGTGGTAGGGCTGTACCTGTAAGTGCTAGTGCTGGTACTCACTCACTGGCAGCTATATGACATGAAAGCATACTGGACATGTGATTATCCTTCCGGTAGCCTAGACACTACTGCACTACATGATATTGCTTCTATCATCTGTTCTATTACAACTCAATAAACATCTATCAGTTTGCTTTTTTGTGCTTTTTTTTTTACTTTTTTGTGCTTTTTTTTACTTTTTTTGTGCTTTTTTGTGCTTTTTTTGTGCTTTTTTGTGCTCTTCTTGACTTTTTTGTGCTTTTTTGTGCTTGTTTTGTGCTTTTTGTAGTATTTAGTAGGACCCATATAATATCAGATACAGCAATATAATATCTGATTTCTGTTAGTATTTCAGTTGTGTGATATACCGGTACTGATTTATGAAATGAAGTAGGCTCGGTATTCTCGGAAAATATAACAAGATTTTATATATCTATTTATTTTCATGTTTTGGTCAATATCCATAACATTTTGGTGCCTGGACCTGGATGAAGGGCTATTGTGAATATAGGATGTGGCGGAATATCACATCGTGAATACCGGTACCGAATAGGCCTACTTCATGCTTATTGCTGTACTGCAGTTCTGCAGTTAGGCAGTAGCAGTAGGTCGCGCTATGGCGGATAAATGCCAGACTTTGAAACGCCGGCGAGGCGGTCACCGATCGGTTGTGACTCGTCTTACCGGAGAGTTAAATGCACTCTTATATGAGGATTTAACTCAGCAGATATATGTTGAAGCACCTAATGTTCAGGAAATCCTGGGAAAGATTAACTCTCTCGAAATCCAGATGAACAAACTTAAGGAATTCGATGAAGAGATCGAGGTTCTCGTAATGGACGAGGATGTTCTCGAGGACGAGATTGACGAGGTTAGTCGTTACGATGAGCGATACCATAGGCTAATCCGTTCTGCTAATTACCTAATTGGTGATCAAAACCGGAATTCTAGTATTGGAGGTGACCAACCGGTAGTCACTCATCAAGTATCTGTAGGTCAACCGTTGCCTACTGTAAACGTTATTAATAAGCAGTATAAGCTGCCTAATCTAAAACTACCTACGTTTTCTGGAGACGTTTTAGACTGGCCCAATTTTTGGGACCGCTTTTGTGACGCAGTGCACTGCCGTTCTGAAATTGGCGGTGCCACCAAGTTCAATTATTTAGAAGGCCAGCTAAGCGGCAATGCGGCGAAAATGGTCGCTGGCTTTCATCGGACAGACTCAGACTATGTCGAGGCTGTTAAATTATTAGAGGAAACGTATGGTAAGAAAGAGCTTCTTATCCAAGCTCGCCTAAACGCTCTATTTGATATAGAGGAACCAGACGCGAGTGTGGAAGATTTAACGACTTTCCGCGCAGTCTATGAATCCCACCTCCGTGGATTGAAAAATCTGGGCACTGACATAGAAGGCGCTGGTTTCGTGTTTGCTGCATTATTGGTCAGGAAGTTGCCGTCTAAAGTTCGCAACGACATTAACCGCGCAGCCCACGCCACCTGTTGGGATCTAGATTCACTACGGACTGCTTTACAGCAGGAAATTGAGCAACTACGTGCTGCCGATACCGAAGGCGATAAATTGCAACCTTACGATAAATCGCTATATCAGATGGGTACCGGTACTGCAACCTCATTACCTATCGCCCAAACTTCAGATGGAAAGCGGTCACAATGTAATAAATTTAAAGTGTCGTGTTTCCTGTGTAATGGTAACCATGTATTACGTAATTGTAGTAGATATAATACTCCTCAGAATAGATATTACCGTGTTAAAGAATTAAAATTATGCACTAATTGCTTGCGACCCAATCATGAAAGAGGAACTTCCTGTCCTAATTCTAATGTTTGTGGAATTTGTCATAAAAACCACCATACATTATTACATTTGGATCGTAACAGTAGACCTAAACCACATAATAAAGTTGCAAGCAATAGCAATTCTAGTGCAAATAACCAAAGTGTAGCATCATCTAGTGTAGATAATTCTAATATTGCTGATAATGTTGTGTCATCTGCAGTAGCTAATAAGTCTGGAGTTAACACCAAATATTCTTCACTTGTGCCTACAGCATATATACCGATATGGAGTAAAGATGAATCGATTACTAAAGTTTGGGCATTATTAGATACAGGGTCTCAGAGGACTCTGATGTTAAGTAAATTAGCCACTTTACTTGATTTACCTGTAGTAGATCGTATATACACTAGTATCGATGGTGTTAATGAGTTAGGTGAACAACAACTTTATGAGATTGTTATGTTTGAGGTTTCTACTCAAAAGAAACGTATAACAGTCTTTGCGTTTTTGGTTGATTCCCTACCTCCACGTTTTATAGTACCTGGTCGTACACGTGCTTTAGATAATATTTATCTCAAAGGTATAATATTAGCAGACCCCTTACCAGGTGATAATTTAAGTGATATATCTATTATTATTGGTATTGATTACTATTATGAATTTGTATATGCGGATAAGTTACCCAGTGGTTTATATCGTGTACCATCTATTTTTGGTGAAGTTATTGCAGGCAGAATTCCCATGGCCTGCACCGCTATTGATTGTAGTGATCCAGATATTTCTGTTATTACAACTAATGTAGCTTCTTCTGTGCTATCAGTTGGTGCTATTGAATCTCATGATAATCTAGATATGTTACTATGTCGTTTATGGGATTTAGATAGTATTGGTATTTGTACCGATACACCAAATCCCGTAGATGAAGTTGTTAATTCTAAATTTCAAGAAACTTTGAAATTTATGAATGGCAGTTATTGTGTGTCGTTACCATGGCGACCCAATCATCCCAAATTGCCGAATAATTATAATTTAGCTTTTAAACGGTTGTGTTTCACTCTGACTAAATTAAGAAAGAGACCCGATTTACTTTCTGCATACCATAATGTTATACAAGATCAATTGAAACGTAACTTTATTGAATTATTACCAGTAGATAATGTTGAAATACCGATTCGTGTGCATTATTTGGCTCATCACGGAGTTGAGAAGCCAGAATCCATAACAACTCCTTTAAGGATAGTTTTTGACTGTTCCGCTAAGGAAGGGCCTAAGTCACCCAGTTTAAACGACTGTTTATATACCGGTCAGTGTTTTACTCCAGAACTCATAACTTGTGTATTACTATTTCGAATATTTGTTTACGTTGTGTTGGCTGACATCGAAAAAGCCTACTTACATTTAAGTTTAAATGTCGCTGATCGTGATGCAACCAGATTTTTATGGCCATCCAATCCATTTAACACTAATAGTAAACTCGTTACTTATAGATTTAAAGTTGTACTCTTTGGAGCAACCTGTAGTCAGTACCTTCTGAATGCTACAATTCGTGAGCATTTAAGTAGATACTTATCTCCCGTAGCTAAGAAAATTCTCCAGAATTTATATATAGATAACCTGCAAGGTACTTTTTCTACCGAGTCTGAAATTATTCAGTATTATTACGATTGTAAAGAAATATTTTCAAAGGCTAACCTCCCTCTTAGAGAGTGGATTACAAATAGTCCTCAATTATCGAAAATAATTACTACAAATGGTGACAATCCCAAATCCTCAAGTAATATTGCTAAGGTTCTTGGATTGAGATGGAATGTTTCTCAGGATGTTCTAGAATTTAAGAATCATGTATTTGAACCAGCTGACTATCTAACTAAACGAATGGTAGTGAGTCACGCTGCGAAATATTTTGACCCTCTTGGAATTTTTAACCCTGTCACAATCACTTCTCGTATATTTATTCAAGATTTATGGAAATCAAAATGTCATTGGAATGAGAAATTAGGACCCGACTATATAAGTAAATGGCAAACTATTGCTACTAATATGTATTCCATATTTAAGTGTAGTATCCCCCGTCAGTTAGAGCCCATTGGTCCAGAATGTTCCTTCCACGTATTTACCGATGCTTCTTCAAAAGCATATGGTGCTGTTATTTATGTAACTAATGATTCCAGTAAACCCCAACTGGTTATTTCTAAAGCTAAGGTAATACCGTTAAAGAAACGAGGTATAATTAGAAAAGGTGCCCAGTTATCTTCTTCCGACACCATTACTACTACTCCACAAATGGAACTTACTGCAGTAAATGTTGGTATGCGTTTATTGTCCTACGTTGTAACTGTCTATGGAAATATCTGTTCCCAGTCAGTTAATTACTTCCTTTGGACTGACAGTGAAATCGTCCAGTATTGGATAGTTAAACCGAACCGTTAAAAAATTATGTTGAAAGACGTGCATCTGAAATAAATCGTCTTATAAAGTCTACTGTACCTAATACTAAGATTCAACATGTACAGAGTAAGGATAACCCTGCTGACCTCCTCTCTAGGGGCACATCATCCAATTCTCTGCAATCCTCAACTCTATGGTGGCATGGTCCACCATGGTTGTCTACGCCTATTGATTGGCCCGAACAGAAACTCTTTTCTGGTATTGAAGATATTAGTGCTCATGATATTACAGCTAACATGGTTGGGGTAGTAACTGAAACTCGACAACCTTTAGCTATTTCCTTGGAATCATTCAGTAATTACAACCGCTTGTTACGAGTAACAGGTTGGGTTTTGAGATTTATTCGTAATCTAAAACAAAGTGTATTATCAAAGAATGATACTTCTTCTAGTCTCATGGTGAAGAAACAGTTTCTCACCACAAATGAGTATGTAGCAGCTGAGCTTTGGTGGGTGCGTCAAGTCCAAGGTGAATCATTCAGTGACGAAATTCAGTTCTTGCTTAATAAGACAACTAATACTACTAAAGCGCCATCCCTTGTAAAGCAATTGAAGCTCTATTTAGATAATAATATAATTAAGAGTTGTGGTAGAATTTCAAATTCATATATCTCCATAGAGTCGAAGTATCCGATATTACTTCCAAAGAACCATATCTTCACTAAGCTTGTTATACAAGAAGCCCATATTAGGAATCTTCATGAAGGTACACAAAGTACTATTGCTTATCTACGTCAACGATGGTGGATTCCTTGTATTCGGCAACGAGTCCATTCGATTATTCGTAAATGTGTCCCATGTATAAAAGTTCAGGGTAAGCCTTATGGTACACCACCAGTTCCACCCTTACCGCCATACAGAGTTAAGCCTCAACGACCATTTAATACTGTTGGTGTTGATTACACCGGGGCTGTACTTGTTAAAGATAGGAATTTAAGACGTAAAGTATATATTGCGTTATTTACTTGTACGTCAACGAGAGCAATCCACTTAGAGTTAGTTTCAGACAATACTCCCTTACAGTTTATTCTTGCATTTCGTTCCTTTGTTGGCAGACGACGTTATCCGTCACTTCTGTTGAGTGATAATGCATCTACTTTCACTTCGTCTAGAGATGTTCTTTTAAGTATACAAACAGACTTGAAAGTACAGCAATATTTAGCTGAAAGACACCTAGAATGGAAGTTTATACCGCAAGCATCCCCTTGGTTTGGTGGAATGTGGGAACGCTTGATTCGTTCAACTAAAACCTGCCTCAAACGTGTCCTAGGAAATGCTCTGGTGAAACTCGATGAGCTTCGCATGATTATTATTGAAATAGAGGCATCTTTAAATGATAGACCTCTCACTTATGTGACTTCTGATGTTAAAGATCTTCATCCCATCACACCGTCACAATTATTAAGTGGATATCGTCTGACTGACCTTCCAGGTCTAATTCCAGATAGTGATCTATCTGATCCAGATTATTGTAATCAGTCATTTTTGTATGACCAAATTCATCGCATTCAACGGGTCCTTAAAGACTTTTGGAATCGATGGTCTAATGAGTATCTTACATCTCTACGGGAATCCCATCGGTGGACTTCCAAACCAGGTCCTGTGGTCAATAAAGGGGACGTCGTTCTTATAGAAGGAAATAAATTTACCCCCCGTCTACAGTGGAAGCTTGGACGTGTCATTGACCTTCATCCGGGCAATGATGACAGAGTTCGCTACGTTACGGTGAAGACTGCAAATTGTGTTACAAAGCGTCCTATAAAACGCTTATACCCTTTAGAAGTTCAGGATAATTCACCTATTACTGTTAAGGATAACGATTTAGAGTTGTTTAAAGACAAACCACACATATATAATAATGAACTTTCTAAAGTTGTAACTCTACGTCCCAAGCGAGCATCAGCCGAAAAAGCGAATAAAAAAATAAAATTATTAGCAGAGTCAAGCGATGAAACAGATGACTGAGTTCTGCAAAGTATACTTAATTGAAAACAATATTTTTTTTCTTTTGGAAATTTTTAATTATTTTTTTTTCTCTGCGTGTAATTTTTGGACGCAACATTTTTATTTTCTGAAAGTAGTTATTTTTTGTGTTATTTTAACGTGTATTGTAAGAGTACAAAACATATTTCGATTTGGTGTTTTTTTTTTTTTTCCGCATAATTTGAATTATATGCAAGTATTTTTCGTGTTTATTTATATTATTTTTATTCTCTTATTGTACGTAAATTAAATTTTTGGCCGCCCCGGAGTGTGTGCAAAATATATTGCATTTATAGGGGACCCTTTTTCATACTGTAGTTCTTTTAGTTATTCAGTGATTACCGGTATCGTTAGTCAGATACAGCAATATAATATCTGATTTCTGTTAGTATTTCAGTTGTGTGATATACCGGTACTGATTTATGAAATGAAGTAGGCTCGGTATTCTCGGAAAATATAACAAGATTTTATATATCTATTTATTTTCATGTTTTGGTCAATATCCATAACAGCGACAGGAACCGACAGACAGATCCTTAGCGGTCCCTGGTCACCGGCAGTTATTACGAGCCTGAATAAGGACTCGGAAAGCTTGCCGACTGCACCGGGGACTTGCGACGGATCGACCGATTAAACGGAGGAAGGGTTCGATGAGGACTAGCTTCCTGGAGTGGGTTCCACGACTGGCGTTAGTACGAGCCTGAAAGGGACTCGGAAAACTACCGACAGTTGGGACTCACAACCGGCTGACAGACCCCTTGCCAAGCCGTACCGTTTTCCTGATGACCAATCCCTTCAGGGTTCGGGAAGGGTGGGACGGACACGCAACGGGGTCGAAAGACAAAGGAACGGACTCTACTGGCCTACCGACTATTCGGAGCAGCTTCTTGGCTACCGAAGCGACTACAAGACTGAAAGGGACTCGGAAAGCTTAGGTAGTTGGGACCCTGCGTTTAACCGAAGACCCCTAGCCAAGCCGTACGCCGCTTTCCTGATGACCGATCCCTTCGGGGTTCAGGAAGGGTGGGACGGACACGCAACAGGGTCGACCGACACCGACACTACGGTACCGGGACTAGGACCGAGGGAAAATGGGGATCATTAGTTAGGATAAAATCTAAAGCGAACAGTGGGTAATTAATTAATGTACTGTAGGAATTTATATGTTCGTATATTATTGTGAATATTTGGTGTATATTGGTGTGGGGAAGCCCAACTTTTTCTCAATCAGGGTTCAATCAGAGTTTAGTTACATTAAAGATTATTTCCAACCAATGCAACTTTTTTCTCGACTGCAACCTTGCATCTCAGAAAGGACTCCTTCTCCACTCCCAATATCCAGTGACTGGCCAGAATCCTGTGGTCTGAAAATTCCGCCTCCAGCATCGGCGTTTTCCCCATGGTGTCGGGAATAACGGCAACACGAGTACTGTGTAGACTATATTCCTATTAACCATACCTGGCTTCACCTATTGAAGGCATCAGTACAGTAGTTATAAAGATCGTCCGTCAGTCTGCGTTTAGGAAATATGTTTAAATACAAAACAGGACGAGCACAACGACGTTTATAACTGCCTACTGCATTGATTATATTCCTATAAACCATACCTGGCTTCGCCTATTGAAGGCATCGGTAGTTATAAAGTACTGTTCGGTGGGAAGGGTGGGGGGGGGGGGGTGCATATTAAAAGGGGTGAACACATACTGTCCCCCTTTCTTTGATTGATTGGTGGTGTGGGTAAATTTCTCAAAACCTGATTTTGTGATACAGTCGCTCAATTTTAATATGTATCTGAGAACTGAGCCTCGTCCTGCGCGATGGCCCCACGAACGTGTAAATACTGTATAAGGGTTGGATAGTGATTCAATATTGCTGGTGCCATTGGGGTTTCTTTAGATTCATTGATGGAAGCACATTAGTTATTATAAAAGAAGAATCTCCATCCACAATGTTAGTTTTGTTCATTGATTCAGACCAGCCATATTTTTACCAGTTTTCTAAAAAAAGGTGTCTCTTTTAGTGCTTGCCACAAAATAAAAGGTTTGAAAAATTAAAACTAACCTGAAGTTGTTCTGTTTCTACCCGGGTACGTGTAACATCGTCCACGCTCAACGGATAAAGTTAAATCGAAGTCGTCTTCTGCACATTTCCCATCCGTTCCTTTGCAACTTAATTAAAAATATCAATTCGATAAGTTATGTAATAAAATATTTAATATATGTATTAAAAAAGAGATTAACGATAGTACTGTTTCAAGCGAGTTATCGTAGAATCGTACAGCCTTGCAATAGATAGGGTTGTGCAGCACATCCAATCCAGGTGGTCATAATTCGCGTTATGCCGCATCGCCTCCAAGGATCGAGAGTTCAGGCTTCAGATTTGAAGCCGATGCGATACCGGCATATAAGACAACATACTCAGACTGTAACAAACTATAGCCCATTGACTCCCCCAACCCATCAACTGAAGAATTTATACTTCCTAACTAGAAAGCCAGCAAGCTATGGCTTTAAACGAACCTGCCCCTCAAACCATTACCCTGAGTGCGCGAAAATGAAAACAAGAAAATTGCCATCAACTCAACGATAGAAACACCAGCTGCTGGTACTCATGTGGGCCTAGTAAGCTACTACTATTTATTGAATGGAAATAGGCCCAAACTGCACAGAAGTATATTACTTGCCAAATTTATTACTATCTCACTCTAACCCAGACAGTTATCAAACATCAACTGTAAGTTTGTATAATGTATTACCCCACCAGATGAATAACTCTTCCCAGTGAATCCATGGGAATATCATTGTAGGCACTGGGCCGTTCAAATGTTTTATAGGTTGATGACATGGCCTTCTAAACAACAGGCCTGGCAACCGTGCAGTGAAGCTGAATGACTGGAGGCCTAGAATGCCAACCAGGTATCTGCAGTAGTGCCATACCAGAACAGTAGTATTACAGTACAGCAGTAGGCTATTAAACGGTGCTGCAGTACTGCAGTTAGTTAACAGTACATCAGTATGGCTGTATGGTAAATTAGAGTAATTAATTAGTGTTATTGCTTTTGAGTAGGCCTAGTCTATTGCTTGCTATTTCAAGACACTTTGTTCGCCAAGTACGGTAGGCCTACAGTCGTACTCCTACGTGGTGTCAGAGGACGATTTACCGGTACCTTTGCGAGAATTGGTACCCGACCCGCAGCTACTGTGACCGTACCGGCAGACAGTACCAGACAATACCAGGTACAGTTTCCAGCGGGGCCGGCCCCGGCAGTGCGGCAGACCTGGGAAGATAATCGTGTGTTGGTGTTCAGTGTAGCCGCCAAAACATTCGCCAGTATGGTGTTCGTTCAGTAATACAATAGGCCTCTATAGCCAACTAGATGGTGACTGCTGCCGGTCACCAACAGGCCTAGGCTGAGAACCGAGGTCAGAGGTAATCCTTTATCTTAACGAAGACCAGTATGCGATAACTGGTACTGGGTGGGTGGTGGTATGTATGACTAGGACAGTTGTATTCATTTTTAAATAGGCATATGAGTTTATTTTAAATATGAGTTTATTATTATGTTAAAAATTGTATTCCACCGGTACCAGTATTATTTTATATTTTATATATTATTTATTTAGAAGGCCAGGTTTGACTGTTTGATGTTCTAGTCTCATGCAATTAATTTTTTGTTTATTTTATTGTCAATTATTGTGCTGTGCTATATATAACAATTTATCATTTATATAATCTTTAAGAAATATAAGACCGGACCCTCTCCCGGAATTTAATTGAATTGACTGTCACATCACATAGGCTAATAATGAAATTTAGAATGCAGCCTGCTTTTACTAGTGTAAGAGTCTTACAGTGGACAGATACGATGAACTGGACGTATGTTATGTCTTAAATATTATTAATATTGTTGATAATTATGCTAGAATGCCTCTCAAGTGCTGTGTCACTAACTGTAACTCAAATTATCGCAAGGAGAGAGAAAGGTACTCCATATACCGTCTACCAAAAGATGAGATTGAGTGCAAGCAATGGATAGAGAGTATCCCTAGGGATAATTTGATCGTTAACAAATACACAGTGGTTTGTGAGAAACATTGGCCACCTGGATATAAATCTATTAAAGTACATGGTAAATTAAGACCATCAGACCCTCCTTCTATTTTCGATTGTGTAAAGCCCAGCCTCATTCCCACTCCACCCCCTAGACCCAGATCAACTGAGAGAACTTCATTATCAGAACGGGGGAAGGTGGCTGACGAGTATGGTGATTTCATCAAACAGGATTCTATAGTGCTGACCCAAGAAGAAATATTTGCCTTTGTTAATAGAAACTATAATGGCCAACTTGCAGTGTATTCAATTGGTGGTGACATCTGCATTCAATCAAATGATTTTATATGTGGTGTTCCAATGTTTTTAATACATATTGACCCTTCATACCATTTTCAATCATATCATTACGGAGTCCAATGCTTCATTTGTACTCTTACAAGTAGTAGAATTAACACAATTGAACGATATTCTGTTCTGACAGAGTGTATTCGCTATCTGAAAAATATGGAAGCCACCAACAAAAAATTGATTCTAAAAGAACAACTGACAGCTATGAAAGCCCCCATTATTGGTACAAAACTGTACTCTGTTCCTAGTGTGGTACGAGCATTTGAATATTTCTCAGTATCCCGGGCCCTATATCAGAGGTTTGCGAAGGATTACCAATTGCCAAGTATGAGGACTTTGAGAAATTTGACATCTCAGACAAGAAACCTTGATGACTTAGATGTGGTGAAGAAAATTTTCAGTGCTCTTCCTTTGCAGAATCGATTATGTGTTATAATGGTGGATGAAGTTTATGTCAATGCCTCTCTCCGATATCATGGTGGGGAATTGTTTGGCTCTGCTTTAAATAATCCACACTTACTGGCAAAAACGTTACTTTCTCTAATGGTCAAATGCCTACTCGGGGGCCCACCTTCCTGGTTAAGATGATACCGGTATGTAATTTGGACTCTAGTTTTCAATACAACCAAACTTGTGCTCTCATCGACGCCATTAAGTCTGCAGGGGATCTGTGATATGCATAACATGTGACGACAATAAAGTTAACCAGGCATTCTTTGGTAGATTCGAAACTGTGCCAAATATGCCTTGGAAAACAACATCAGGTATATTTCTCCTTTATGACTACGTACATCTGTTCAAAAGTATTAGAAACAATTGGATTACAGAGAAAACGAAGGAAATAATATTTACGCCAGTCACTGGAGGGCAACCTATGGTAGCCAGGTGGTCAGATATCGAGAGTTTATGGAAATTGGATCAAGGGACACTGGTCAAATTGTCAAGACTGAATGAAGTTGCAGTGTACCCAAAGCCGGTGGAGCGGCAAAAAGTGTCTACTATGCTGCGTGTATTTTGCGATGAAGGACTTTCGGCACTTCGAACCCATCCAGGTTGCTCAGAAATTGATTCCACTGGGACTATTGAATTTCTTGACATAATTATTAGAGCATGACGATAATAAATGTCAAAAGACCCCACGATAATGTGCGATTGCGAGATGACCGCCGTGAAGTAGTGCGCAATGCCAATGATATTCGGCTCACTGAACTAATTGAATTTACCGATCGTGTGGATGCAATGCAATGTCGGAATGGTATCAAACGCTACAAATCGTTAACAATGGATACAGGCAAGGCTATATCTCACACGATGAGAGGGATTGTAGCATTGGTGAAACACTTACTATCCACCACCCATGAATACGTGCTGATGGGTGAGTTTGACACTGATCCCCTCGAATATGCCTTCAGTAAGTTGAGGCAGGGTTGTGGAGGTGCATATTTTATTTCCGTTGTTCAAGCCCTTGAGAAACTTTGTATTCAACATACGAAGTTACTTCTCCAATATGATATAGATTTCAGCTCATCTTTGGATCACAGCTGTGCTGGTTGCCAGAGACCATTGACAGAAAATGAGAATTATGTGTTGGATAACATTAATGTACTTGAGCAGGGTATCAATGAAGGCACCAAAATGTCACTGGTATATATTAGTGGGTATATTGTTCATAAAGAACAAGAACGATTACGAAGGGTTAATGGTGTTGAGGCTGACAACGACAACACAGAGATGAAAGAGTTAGAAACTTTCGAATATTATAATAATTATGGGTCATATATTGATAGTTTATCACGGGGAGGGCTGACAATTCCATCCGATAATGTTGTACAGTGGGTTTTCTATTCTTTAATTTTATTCACTCGTCTAGATAATAATAATATATTTTGCCGGAAATCTCTTATCTGTTACTTTAAAGAAATAGGGCAAATTTACCAACTCAAAACTGGGTATCATTATTCCAAAACTCTAGCTAACATATTTATGAATAATTTATCGAAAATCATAACCCCGAGATCATCAAAGGAACCTGCATTAAAAAAAATTAAATTATCTAATAATAGTTAAATTTACTTTCTATTATATGTATAAATATATATTAATAATTATATTGGTATGGGAATTGAATCTACCTCATGAATTGTTTTCAATGTTTTATATTATTTTTAATTAAAAAAAGAATTACCGTGAAGAAGTTTCTAGAAATTATGTTATAAATGATAATGAAAATTCTAATTGTGGTATATAACCGAAAAGCGCAACAATATAACCTTCATCACCAGGTCCTACATGCATAAAATGCATTATATTATGAACCAACCGCACAGTAGCAACTATTAATTACAGCAAACAAGTAGGCCTCCAGTTTTCTTCTAGCCCTGCATGGTTGCCAGGCCTGTTGTTTAGAAGGCCATGGTTGATGATAATGAATGATGAGGGACCCAACTACACTACGTTTCAACGTTTGTCTATATGGACGGTCTTTTCTAGTTGAATCATATTATTCTGCAACCAATAATTTACTCTTTTAGACGAATTAGTGCGTTTTTTGCCGGAATAACAAATTTTGGCGACGTTCTGTGCGAGATTGGCGATATTTGACGAGATTCTGAGGCTCAAATATGTTGCTCAGATGACTGAATATCTCAAATAAAAAGTTGGTGCATACTCGACGAGTTGAAATCGGTGAAATTCGACTTTAAATTTCAAAACCGCTATTTTTCAGTGGCCCCTTGAGCGAAACGCCACAAAAAATATACAGTCTTGTGCGCAACCAAAATTTATGGAGAGTTTGTTATTAAAATTTTTGCGTACCTGCTTGAGTTTTTGAGATATTGGATGGTTATACACACACACACACACACATAACCACATCGTGTTTTTGAACGGCTCAACTCTGGACAAGAACTACCCTGGCCTATTAATAAGCAGGTTCGTTATAACTCCACAAGCTAATTGTTTGGTATCTCAAGCAATTGTTTTTGTTATTTATTATTGATAATAAGAATATTTAATAATTATAATATACCAATTTTTATTATAATTTACTTTAATATATGAAAGTTCTGAACTCGTAATAGTATTTTATTTAATTATAATTTTTTAAACATACCTAAGCAGAGATGTATTCAATTCATGTCCTGTCATATATATCCAGGCGGTCACTGGATTTGGTCCTTGGAGTGCAGGTACGGCCTCAAAGTCTTCTGAAGTCAGGGTATTGTTGTTAAGTCTAGCGATCATATCTGGGTGATCTTTGAACATTTGGGCTACAACCCCACCTCTACAAATTAATTTTATATATATTATTTACAGCCGGAGCTAAAACCAATATTAATTAATTAAATTTAGGAACCTATGAATATCTGTAATAGGCACGCTGCATTGCTGGTGCGGCATGCTCCATTGCAGCATGCATTTTATCGACAAAATTGCGCCGCCACACCTCCCTTTCACCCATGACTTTCACGAGATTATCCGTATCTTCAAAGCCAGTAGTAGAGTTCTTTAAAGCAATCGAAATCAACGAGATTATACGTAAAGATCCAATGAGTGTTAGGTTGCCCTTCTTGGGAACTGTTACCAACTTATTTGTTCCCATATCTTATGGGGGCTCTCTTTTTTATTTTGTACATGTCTATGAAGATGAATGATTTCTTAACACTCGACTCGTGCATTCTAAAAACATCAGGGGTTCACGGTCTACACCACACACACGGGTTTTATGATCATTGCAACAACTTTGACAAGACAGATCTCCCATGTGGGTTAATCTGGGAGTACAGATAGGGTTCTTGGTGACTGATAAGGATATCAGAATATGATATGGTTAGGACAGTGATTATGGAACCTTTTTGGAATTTACTTACCTGAACGGATTCTTGTTGCAAATTGTTATGCTTGGAAATGGAAAACCAGTGCCATTTGTAACTTTGGAGTTAACTAAAGACTTCTTTGCTTCGGTTTTGTATTTAACTATAACATCATTACCTTGGTAACCACATAGACAACATGCGCCAATGAGAGAAGCCAACCACAAAATCCTAAAATATTTATAATTATAATTAATGACATTAAAAAGCACATATCTCGGATCCACCTCTCCATGAGTAAACTAAGGATGAAATTCAATTGTGAATAACACAATGAAAACTAGTCTCGTACTTAAACAAGCTGGCAAGCCTGGCGGGTTCACGGTCCTACTTATATCAGAATTATACACAACAGTACTGCAGTACAGCAATACTGTAGTGCAGTACTGCAGTACAGCAATACTGTAGTGCAGTACTGCAGTGCAGCAATACTGTAGTACAGTACTGCAGTACAGCAATACTGTAGTACAGTACTGCAATACTGTAGTACAGTTTAGTATTGGAATTGGCCTACGAGCTGACAAGCAGCTCGGTAACAACAGCTATAAAATGTAAATTTCCCGCTGTCTCATGCTAATTCAGTAATTGTTGCCCTAATAATAGCGTTCGCATTGCACAAATATCATCTCAAAACCTAATTGTCTGTATGAGCCGTCGTGATGCCAAATCCAAATTTCGTTTCGATTGATTCTTAACTAACAGAGATATCGCTCTGGACACCGGACACACAAACACAGTACGGCAATCATGGTCACTTATGTCAATAGGACCGTGAACCAATAATGCCCATTATACAAACGTTCGTACTGCACCTTAGGAATTTGGCCTTGTCGTTATTGGCAACAGTCCCTATACCATGAAGAGTTGTCCCTTGCGCCCATTGCTTTACTACCATCCTTTGACGCAGGAATAATTCGTGCCATTTCCTTTTCGTATTGCGAGGTTGTGAGGGCAACATGTGGCTGTTCAAAACAGCCTCATGTTGAAGGAATTGTTCTTTTTTCTGGAAACTTTTAGAGAATTTAATTTCATCGCTTGTTGCCGGGCTAACTGCATTGGATCTGATATCGCGATTTTTCTGTTTCTTCGTTTTATTATTATTATTAAGCGATGCATTTTGTTTTGTAGTCATTATAGTCCTGTTCAATTAAATATCGAAATACAAACTTTCAATCAAAATTTAAAATCAGATATACCAAGCACCGTTTCGAATAGTTGCATTCTTTGTGAAAAAAAACAAACGTGACATACACCATGTACTGAATATAGCGTCGAAATTCAGTGAGACAGACCCTCCCTTCCCATCTCCCTCCCTCTAATTTTCAAGTAATCTTAATGAGATTGTATGAAATTTTAAACTGCGATAGTTTGACACCCCTACCGGTTCCAGGACGGAGGTGAGAATATGTAGATTAAAGGAAAGGATCAGTTTACAGTAGCACGTTATTCTAACCAAAACAATAAACAAGACTCAATAGCACAAGTCACATTTATAATTTTGACAATTCTAACGGCCGCCGCTGATGCACTTTTTGACTATATCTCATTCAGACTCCATACGCTTCTTGGGTGAATCCGAATTTTCGCTTTCAGTCCTTTTAGCTGCAAGAGTCGCCGTGTCCGAGAGGATACAGCACCTGAACCGGTTTTACAATAGTGTTTGGCGGCGCAGGTTCCAACCCGACCAAAGGCAGTAAGAATTTCCTACTGTTATATTCCTAAGCCGAGGACTTTAGACAACGCAAAGCACGCGGTACAATGGGAACCTGCTGGGGGAGTAAAGAAAGGGATCGATAGTTACGGAGTGTTTAACCCTGGGAGTTAGTGAGGCGCTCTCTCTGCCTTACAGGTAACAGCCAAGAGAGAGGAGCCTTCGGGTTGCCTCCGGTGTTTCGTGTCACAGATTACAAAAAGCAGGAGGTGGTGAAATGTGGTAATGTTTTTATATTGAAACCGTACATGGTATATGTATGGTACTGGGACTGCTACATTTATTAATATCTTATGAATATCAAAGAGTGTGTGATTAATATACTTAGTATGTTTCTAAACAACTCAGTATTATTACTATTTTGAAATATCTTACATAATAATTATTTTATTTGAAAAAGGCTTTTTTTCCCACTAATATTTTTATAATTGAGTTAATTAATCTAACTTTTTTTTTCACCAATTTCCATAAAATTAGTTTTAAGAAGTCTTTTTTAACTAATTTTGAGGAAAATTAGTTACAAAGTCTTTGTTTAACTAATTTAAACAGCATAAAAGAATGGCCTTACAAATGTGCACGGTGGACGAGAAAGAGAACCGCCATTCTCCAACTAAGAGGAGTGCATCAGCATCTGAGATCGAAGTACTGACGGAAAATGTGTCGCCAGATCTTCAGTCTTACTCGCAGTTATGTCAGTTCAGACAGATTATCGAAAGACTTGATATAACTGCCGAGAAAGGGGCCGTTAAACTTTTTCTAAATAATAATTACGGCAATTCAAGAACAAATTATTATATTTTTTATTTCAATTTCGGAAGATTTTTCAAGTTGCGTTGGTTATATTTATTTCAGATTCCGTTTTTAAATATAGTAATATTATACGTCGTAAACAGTGATAACGCTGGTGATATTTGTTTGGTTCAAATAAAACAATATTATATTCGATAGAAATAATTTAGATACTCTGCCTTCGTGTGTTAAGTTTTTCACTCGTTGGAATTTTCGTAAACACCTTCCAAATCGTGTAAAACTCTATCACTCGGATAGAATAGTTGAATTTCGCTTAATTGAAAATTAGTGAAAAAAGCGGTGTTTTTCGCTTACTTTTATATATCGAATAATTATTCCTTTATTTATTTGATTTTATTTAATATAATTATTATATTATTTATTTATTTAAAATCAATGTTTTAGCGTAAAATAATATTATTTATTAACATTAATTACTTTCTGGTTAATAATAATCCGTTTGTTAAACATGCTCAGCGAAAATATAATGTATCTCTGCCGCATAATGCTTTAAATATATACTCTGAAAACCCACCCATAAATGCATAAAAAGTTCATTTGATTGGCTACCTACCGGTATTCCATTTGATTGTATATCATGGCTGAGTGATTCAGTCAGTCATCTTTTGTAATAAGTTTTATGTTTCCATGGTCAATTGGTTCAGTAGGTTATTAATTTGCTTTATTAATCTGAAAAAAAACATTTGAGTGTGCTGGGCTGTAACCTGAAAGGGAACAATATAAAACTTAAATCTAATAACAATATCCGAGCTGCAGGAAACGTTAAATCACCCTAATTTAAACATTCGCTGATCATGTTCTATCAATAACATTGTTATTGTTTCTATTATTGGTCAATGAGTAGATTAATATATTATTGGTCAATGAGTAGATTAATATATTATTGGTCAATGAGTAGATTAATATATTATTGGTCAATGAGTAGATTAATATATTATTGGCCAGTGAGTAGATTAATATATTATTGGTCAATGAGTAGATGAATATATTATTGGTCAATGAGTAGATTAATATATTATTGGTCAATGAGTAGATTAATATATTATTGGTCAATGAGTAGATTAATATATTATTGGTCAATGAGTAGATTAATATATTATTGGTCAGTGAGTAGATTAATATATTATTGGTCAATGAGTAGATTAATATATTGTTTTCATTTTGTTTAGCACATTATATTTCAAACTAGGTATTGAGCATGTATCGAGCATGGATCGAATGGATGACCTCCAGGATGATGGAAGTCTGGAGCTCTAACAGTTCAGATCAAATCAAAAGCTCACAGAGAGCTTGTATATTTTTTCTATATAAGTTACGCAAAAATCCTGCAATCTATATAATTTACATTTTTTACATTGCACAACTTTTATTTAGTTAATTTTTAATTTTTTTAGTGCTAGAATAATGTTGTAGCTGTAATATAATGTGGCAAGAGAAAGCAGTCAGTAGCATTGCTAGTATTGTTATCTTTCGCCGTCGTGATGCGTAATTATAAATTGCATAGCTGATGCTATCACACACTACTAAAGGTCCTAACGATCTCTGACCATTCCCAACTCAGATAGCAGCTCAGAACTGGAAATGCTATATGTTGTGGGGCGAGCCACGAAGTGAGTGAGCCTTAGCGTAGGGGTACCATTAATCAACCTGTCGTTCTGTCGTTCTGTCGCGTTTTTTTTCAGTATTTTATTTTAAACGTTAATAACTCGGCCAATCCTTGATGAAATCTATCCAAACTTGGTACACATGTTGTTTGGCAAAAGTTTGAAAATTTTCCAAGTAGAATTTGCGTGGGGTCTTCGTGCAGCATCAGTGTAACTGTTATTGCAGTTGTAATAAATTTATTTATCCAAATTTAAAATGCGTTAAATTATTATTACTGTAGGATAAATCAGCTGTGTTTCTGACAAATTTTGCAATACATTGGGGTTGTCTGCATGTACCATGTGTACCGGTACTGTCAGGCTGTACTCAATCCCTGAATCGAGAATCCTGCAATCAGTCAATACTGCAATACTGGTCAGCCGGTACCATACACTGCAGACATGCCATATCATGTAATCTAATTAACCCCGGCAACCCTTGCGGTGATTAAAGTTTAGGCCTAATTAGCCCAGTACCGGCACCGGTAATAATAATATAATAGTTTAGATAGTTACCGCTAATCATTCAGTCATTGCTGCATTGACATGGTACACCGTATTGCTGCACTGCCATTGTCAGTTGTAGTGCGCACCGTAGGTACCACCCATGGCCTACTACACACAGGCCATGACAAGGACTTTGCTGTGAAATTAGCGTAGGCTGACTGTGCTGATTATCAGATTATGGTACTGTGGTACAAGCTATATACTGTTAGGTATACTGGTATTGGGGTGGGGTTAGGAATAATCCATTTGTTTTAGCATTTAATCCCCTTATTTATTATAAAACCATTGGAAATATTCGCAAATGCCGCTCCATTCTGCCATTACTGTCTGAAACGCTCCCGACAGTCAGATGTATCTGGACCCGAGCAGCCGAGTTGCTTCAAGAGGTGATTAACGGGGGAATACTACGCAGTGCTACGGAATTGCTTGTTTGTCAGTACGATTCTATTTGGGTATTTACTACACTCAGACACTGGGAATACGGCGGTCGGTCAGATCATAATGCGGGCCACTGCCAAGTTCCTCATGCCTCACTCCGGTCACCCACCTTGGAGTGCGGTGGGAAGAGTCCCACTTACTGACTTACGTCGACGACTGGACGAATCGACGAGGATTGCGATCTGGGTTTAATGGCGGCCCGGATCCTGGTATCGCCTGGGGGAAATGGTTGAATGTCGGGCATACTTGTATCACACTGGATTACGTTCTCTGATACTCTTTACTCGGATACTACTGGGATAAGCAGGTATTTCGATCGAGTTTCTCGTATTCTCGATGCTCGACAGCTCGAGGCGGATAGAGAGTTGGTTGTGTTGGATGGTGTTGTTTAATTATATCAAACGTATTAAATAATTGGTAAAATAATAAAAACACACCAGATAAAGATACTGAGCTTATGGTAAAGAGATAGGCCGAACTTACAATTTCCAAATAGATATATTCATATAATATATATGTTAGATATGATGATATGATATGATATGATATGTATATAATAGATATGTTCATATAATAAATATATTTTTGGTATTTGATTTCAAGATAGGGGGGGGGGGGGGGGGGGGGGGGGCTGGACGCAATAAAAATTAATCCCTCTCCAGGGGAAATTGGACGCAAATAACAACAGCTGATTACTCTCAAAAATAAAACTGTAACCTGTTCTATTGTGTTTACTTTATTGTTTTGGTTAAAATAACGTGCCACTGTAACCTGCTCCTTTCCCAAAATTGAGAAATTAATATTGAGGCGGGATATTAATTCGCCAAGATGGGATTTGCGTCCAGTCCCACCCCCCTCCTATCTCTTGATTTTACTAAAAAATAGAATACATTGCATTTTACTGTTATAATTACTGTATTGAATAAAATAATTAATTTATTGTTTATTAAACCGTACTAAGCACGTTGAACTGGAGCTTTAACAATTCCCCACTAGCGGCAGACAGGAACTGTAAAAGTCTCTGTAGAATTTCTAATTAAGCAATACTCTTAGGTAACTACTACTAAATTTCAGATGAATCTGATCTTTGGTTCTATAATTACAGCTATTTTTACGTTTCTGTTAATTCGCCCCCTAGCGGCAGACAGGGGAACTGTAGAAGTCTGTCTGTGTGTAGAATTTCTAAATTTTTTATAGACTACATGTGTACCAAGTTTGGTTGATTGACTGACTTATAAGCGTTCAAACATTCCTGCCACAAACATAGCCAGAGGCAGCCACAAACAAATAAAAGCTGCAGGAACTCTAGCGATAATTAATTAATTAATTATTAAATACTGTTTCAATTAAATTACTTACGAAAATCTAGTCATCTTCTTTTAAATATGGATCCTGCATTCGTGGAAAATATAATATTTGATAATTCAGCAGTCAGCCTACGCTAATTTCACAGCAAAGTCCTTGTCATGGCCTGTGTGTAGTAGGCCATGGTACCACCATACTACCGGTACCGGCTGACCGGTGGCAACAAGCACTTCAGCACTTGCACAGCAACAGCACTACCGGCGATACACAGGTTGGAATTTATGTAGAGTTTGCTCAACAGTACAGATATAAAATAGTTATCTAAATTATATATATTACTATTGACAAGTATTGAAATATATACCGTTATTCGTGTTATCAGTATTTGCAACATCTGACATTGAAGAGGTGAGAGAAGATGAATACCGGCACTCAACAAAACCAACGCTTATCACAGGTCGGTATGGTTACCTCGAAACCGGCGCGACTGTCCACTCGAATACAACTTCAAAACACAAACGCCAACAATAAACTGAAAGCGAATCGAACGTCTTCAGAAGAATCTGTCATTGGGACGAAGAAAAGGAAGCCGAAACCACGGGAATGGACCACAGCTAAGATTGAATGCTCCCATTGTCAGAGTTCCTGGACCGAAATTGAAACACCAATTGCCGATGGGCTTGATCTCTCAAACCAAAACTTCCTCTGCGGGGTTTGCGTGGCAGTAAAGATTGAAAGTCTGGAAGCTGGCATCCCTAGGTATTATTATTATAAAGAGCGTCAGCCTGCGTTTAATAAATATATTTTAATACAAAACAGGTCGAACGCAAAGAGGCTTATAATGAAGACGAGTACTGCATTGATTATATTCCTATAAACCACCTGGCTTTGCATATTTAACGTGCGTTTGGAAATAAGTTCGTGCTACCCTTCCGTGGGTGGTAGATGTCGCGGTTATGTATTGGTGGGTGGGAAGGGAGGGGGGGGGGGGGTGCAGATTAAAAGGGGTGAACACGTACTGTCCCCCTTTCTTTGATTAATTGGTGGTGTGGGTTAATCTCTCATAACCTGATTTTGTGATACAGTCGCACAATTTTAATTTGTATCTCATAACTGGGCCTCGTGCTGCGCGAAGGCCCCACGAACGTGTAATGAATGTCTACAAATTTGGTGTAGTAGTATACATACATACTTACATCAGCCACACACTAGGATACAGTTGGCCGCCATCAGCTATATATAACTTCTCGATTCATCTGCATCAGCGCATTCTGCAGTCACTATACCGAGAATGTATGAGCCTCGTTTGTAAAGCAATCATTATATTTTTGTCAGCAAAGATGAAATCTTGAAAATTTCATGAATTTCGCTTGGGATGGTTGCTATACACACAAGGCTCTCTTGAGCTGAAAGGCAAACCCAACAGGCATTGAAGTACGCAAGGGAAGCGTGTTGATCTACCCCATCAGCCCGCGCAATAATCATCTACAACTTTAAACCATCAGTACTGGTGGGTTGAATAACACAATTAATATCGCCGTAGGAAATTCTTTCTTAGTAAACTTATTTTCTTATAATTATTTTATAATTACTTATTTTATTAATTATTATCTTATAAATTTGTTGTCTTTAATTTCTCTGTAATTTAAGACCAACTTTGTCTGGTATCACCTTTCTGATAAAAGGATTAAGAGTTTAAAAGTTCCTACATCCAGATCTGGATAGTTTCTTTTGGAGAGATCAAGTTCAAGATCGTTAATAAAAATTGTAAATAGTAATGGCGAGAGAGACTCACCTTGGCGGAGACTACCTGATTTCTCATCATCTCAGCACACGCGATTTTACTTCCTTGTATATATATTTGACCATGGTTTGTAGCTTGCCAGAGGAGCCTAGTTAATCTAGTTTTATTCAAAGATCTACTTTTTCAAACGCTTTTCGGAAACCCACAACAGATCGTTGCTCTCCTGCTGAACCAACCTTGTGATCTACAATTGTATGTAATATGAACTATAATTCGCTATAGCCAGGACGAAAACAAGCCCGAAATTCAACTAGGACACCAAATGCAGATTCCCAATATCCTAACCGAACCTAGCATTAACTAACGATGTAAATAATTAACAAAGGATGCTAAAAAAAAAAGGGAGATCATAATCCTCTATAATTTCCAGCATCACTTTGACTTCCCTTGTTGGCATTTTGATACGCCGGAATACGCCGGGTTGTATAACACACTCGCAATTATAACTTTTGTTCGACACAAATTTGACGGCAATGATGTCCATGTGGGATCGAACTGGTGACCTCCGGGTTGGAAATCTGACGCTCTAACCATTAAGCTAGCGGCTCTGGTAAAAGGGAGACCTGGAAATACTACCTGATAACCTACATCTATAAAGTCTGAGTTATTTTTATCATAATTGGGTAAAATGAAATTCTAAGTCATCTAGTGATACTTAATATAACATTATTGAACTGGTGCACAGCAGAGGTGGCAGACCGTACTGCCCATCCAATAATGTGTCCATGACACCCCCAATAATGTGTGTATGACACCCCCAATAATGTGTCCATGACACCACCAATAATGTGTCCATGACACCCCCAATAATGTGTCCATGACACCCCCAATAATGTGTCCATGACACCCCCAATAATGTGTCCATGACACCCCTAATACTGTGTCCATGACACCCCCATTAATGTGTCCATGACACACCCAATAATGTGTCCATGACACCCCCAATAATGTGTCCATGACACCCCCAATAATGTGTCCATAATACAAAGTTCAGTAATGAAATGTATGGCTGAAACCATAATACATTGATACGTTGTTTACTATCCGATTGCGATAAGGTCCTATAAGATAGAAGCAGCAGATATCCCGCTCATACAATCACAGACACCGACTTAGCCAATGATATCGTCCTGCCTTGCTGCCTTCCAATAAGGTAGAAGCAGCAGATATCCCGCTCATACAATCACAGACACCGACTTAGCCAACGATATCGTCCTGCCTTGCTGCCTTCCAATAAGGTAGAAGCAGCAGATATCCCGCTCATACAATCACAGACACCGACTTAGCCAACGATATCGTCCTGCCTTGCTGCCTTCCAATAAGGTAGAAGCAGCAGATATCCCGCTCATACAATCACAGACACCGACTTAGCCAACGATATCGTCCTGCCTTGCTGCCTTCCAATAAGGTAGAAGCAGCAGATATCCCGCTCATACAATCACAGACACCGACTTAGCCAACGATATCGTCCTGCCTTGCTGCCTTCCAATAAGGTAGAAGCAGCAGATATCCCGCTCATACAATCACAGACACCGACTTAGCCAACGATATCGTCCTGCCTTGCTGCCTTCCAATAAGGTAGAAGCAGCAGATATCCCGCTCATACAATCACAGACACCGACTTAGCCAACGATATCGTCCTGCCTTGCTGCCTTCCAATAAGGTAGAAGCAACAGATATCCCGCTCATACAATCACAGACACCGACTTAGCCAACGATATCGTCCTGCCTTGCTGCCTTCCAATAAGGTAGAAGCAGCAGATATCCCGCTCATACAATCACAGACACCGACTTAGCCAACGATATCGTCCTGCCTTGCTGCCTTCCAATAAGGTAGAAGCAGCAGATATCCCGCTCATACAATCACAGACACCGACTTAGCCAACGATATCGTCCTGCCTTGCTGCCTTCCAATAAGGTAGAAGCAGCAGATATCCCGCTCATACAATCACAGACACCGACTTAGCCAACGATATCGTCCTGCCTTGCTGCCTTCCAATAAGGTAGAAGCAGCAGATATCCCGCTCATACAATCACAGACACCGACTTAGCCAACGATATCGTCCTGCCTTGCTGCCTTCCAATAAGGTAGAAGCAGCAGATATCCCGCTCATACAATCACAGACACCGACTTAGCCAACGATATCGTCCTGCCTTGCTGCCTTCCAATAAGGTAGAAGCAGCAGATATCCCGCTCATACAATCACAGACACCGACTTAGCCAACGATATCGTCCTGCCTTGCTGCCTTCCAATAAGGTAGAAGCAGCAGATATCCCGCTCATACAATCACAGACACCGACTTAGCCAACGATATCGTCCTGCCTTGCTGCCTTCCAATAAGGTAGAAGCAGCAGATATCCCGCTCATACAATCACAGACACCGACTTAGCCAACGATATCGTCCTGCCTTGCTGCCTTCCAATAAGGTAGAAGCAGCAGATATCCCGCTCATACAATCACAGACACCGACTTAGCCAACGATATCGTCCTGCCTTGCTGCCTTCCAATAAGGTAGAAGCAGCAGATATCCCGCTCATACAATCACAGACACCGACTTAGCCAACGATATCGTCCTGCCTTGCTGCCTTCCAATAAGGTAGAAGCAGCAGATATCCCGCTCATACAATCACAGACACCGACTTAGCCAACGATATCGTCCTGCCTTGCTGCCTTCCAATAAGGTAGAAGCAGCAGATATCCCGCTCATACAATCACAAACACCGACTTAGCCAACGATATCGTCCTGCCTTGCTGCCTTCCAATAAGGTAGAAGCAGCAGATATCCCGCTCATACAATCACAGACACCGACTTAGCCAACGATATCGTCCTGCCTTGCTGCCTTCCAATAAGGTAGAAGCAGCAGATATCCCGCTCATACAATCACAGACACCGACTTAGCCAACGATATCGTCCTGCCTTGCTGCCTTCCAATAAGGTAGAAGCAGCAGATATCCCGCTCATACAATCACAGACACCGACTTAGCCAACGATATCGTCCTGCCTTGCTGCCTTCCAATAAGGTAGAAGCAGCAGATATCCCGCTCATACAATCACAGACACCGACTTAGCCAACGATATCGTCCTGCCTTGCTGCCTTCCAATAAGGTAGAAGCAACAGATATCCCGCTCATACAATCACAGACACCGACTTAGCCAACGATATCGTCCTGCCTTGCTGCCTTCCAATAAGGTAGAAGCAGCAGATATCCCGCTCATACAATCACAGACACCGACTTAGCCAACGATATCGTCCTGCCTTGCTGCCTTCCAATAAGGTAGAAGCAGCAGATATCCCGCTCATACAATCACAGACACCGACTTAGCCAACGATATCGTCCTGCCTTGCTGCCTTCCAATAAGGTAGAAGCAGCAGATATCCCGCTCATACAATCACAGACACCGACTTAGCCAACGATATCGTCCTGCCTTGCTGCCTTCCAATAAGGTAGAAGCAGCAGATATCCCGCTCATACAATCACAGACACCGACTTAGCCAACGATATCGTCCTGCCTTGCTGCCTTCCAATAAGGTAGAAGCAGCAGATATCCCGCTCATACAATCACAGACACCGACTTAGCCAACGATATCGTCCTGCCTTGCTGCCTTCCAATAAGGTAGAAGCAACAGATATCCCGCTCATACAATCACAGACACCGACTTAGCCAACGATATCGTCCTGCCTTGCTGCCTTCCAATAAGGTAGAAGCAGCAGATATCCCGCTCATACAATCACAGACACCGACTTAGCCAACGATATCGTCCTGCCTTGCTGCCTTCCAATAAGGTAGAAGCAGCAGATATCCCGCTCATACAATCACAGACACCGACTTAGCCAACGATATCGTCCTGCCTTGCTGCCTTCCAATAAGGTAGAAGCAGCAGATATCCCGCTCATACAATCACAGACACCGACTTAGCCAACGATATCGTCCTGCCTTGCTGCCTTCCAATAAGGTAGAAGCAGCAGATATCCCGCTCATACAATCACAGACACCGACTTAGCCAACGATATCGTCCTGCCTTGCTGCCTTCCAATAAGGTAGAAGCAGCAGATATCCCGCTCATACAATCACAGACACCGACTTAGCCAACGATATCGTCCTGCCTTGCTGCCTTCCAATAAGGTAGAAGCAGCAGATATCCCGCTCATACAATCACAGACACCGACTTAGCCAACGATATCGTCCTGCCTTGCTGCCTTCCAATAAGGTAGAAGCAGCAGATATCCCGCTCATACAATCACAGACACCGACTTAGCCAACGATATCGTCCTGCCTTGCTGCCTTCCAATAAGGTAGAAGCAGCAGATATCCCGCTCATACAATCACAGACACCGACTTAGCCAACGATATCGTCCTGCCTTGCTGCCTTCCAATAAGGTAGAAGCAGCAGATATCCCGCTCATACAATCACAGACACCGACTTAGCCAACGATATCGTCCTGCCTTGCTGCCTTCCAATAAGGTAGAAGCAGCAGATATCCCGCTCATACAATCACAGACACCGACTTAGCCAACGATATCGTCCTGCCTTGCTGCCTTCCAATAAGGTAGAAGCAGCAGATATCCCGCTCATACAATCACAGACACCGACTTAGCCAACGATATCGTCCTGCCTTGCTGCCTTCCAATAAGGTAGAAGCAGCAGATATCCCGCTCATACAATCACAGACACCGACTTAGCCAACGATATCGTCCTGCCTTGCTGCCTTCCAATAAGGTAGAAGCAGCAGATATCCCGCTCATACAATCACAGACACCGACTTAGCCAACGATATCGTCCTGCCTTGCTGCCTTCCAATAAGGTAGAAGCAGCAGATATCCCGCTCATACAATCACAGACACCGACTTAGCCAACGATATCGTCCTGCCTTGCTGCCTTCCAATAAGGTAGAAGCAGCAGATATCCCGCTCATACAATCACAGACACCGACTTAGCCAACGATATCGTCCTGCCTTGCTGCCTTCCAATAAGGTAGAAGCAGCAGATATCCCGCTCATACAATCACAAACACCGACTTAGCCAACGATATCGTCCTGCCTTGCTGCCTTCCAATAAGGTAGAAGCAGCAGATATCCCGCTCATACAATCACAGACACCGACTTAGCCAACGATATCGTCCTGCCTTGCTGCCTTCCAATAAGGTAGAAGCAGCAGATATCCCGCTCATACAATCACAGACACCGACTTAGCCAACGATATCGTCCTGCCTTGCTGCCTTCCAATAAGGTAGAAGCAGCAGATATCCCGCTCATACAATCACAGACACCGACTTAGCCGACGATATCGTCCTGCCTTGCTGCCTTCCAATAAGGTAGAAGCAGCAGATATCCCGCTCATACAATCACAGACACCGACTTAGCCGATGATATCGTCCTGCCTTGCTGCCTTCCAATAAGGTAGAAGCAGCAGATATCCCGCTCATACAATCACAGACACCGACTTAGCCAATGATATCGTCCTGCCTTGCTGCCTTCCAATAAGGTAGAAGCAGCAGATATCCCGCTCATACAATCACAGACACCGACTTAGCCGATGATATCGTCCTGCCTTGCTGCCTTCCAATAAGGTAGAAGCAGCAGATATCCCGCTCATACAATCACAGACACCGACTTAGCCAACGATATCGTCCTGCCTTGCTGCCTTCCAATAAGGTAGAAGCAGCAGATATCCCTTTTAGTCCGCCAACCCGGCCCTAGTAACCGTTTTAGCAACAGATTTATGAAATTTAAATTATTAATTTCTTTGTCTCACCTTTCCTTTTCCTGAGAAAATCAACAAACAGTTTTAAGAATTAAAAACCCATCACACAACTTAAATAACATCTCGGGAACATATCAAGGGCAATATAAAATCAAATAGAGTCTAATGTCGCAGAAACAGGCCCATTATTTGGACCAGAGTAATTTACACAAGTAACAAAATATTAAGTTTAAGAAGTGGAGAATTCGTGTACCTTTACTCAACTATTTGTTCCAATATTTGTAACTATTTTTAAAAATTATTATTTAATTAATTTAATTTAAGTAATTATTTAAAAATATCACTACAGCTCAGTAGCATGGTGATACTTCCCGTCATATTGTACACACTTGGGTGACATTTACAGTCCACGTTACCATAGCAACAGACCGCAACAATTAAATGTGACACACGTCGCATAGCTATAACCTTCGACTGTTAGTCAGCATCCTATCGTGATTTTGGGGTACCGGTATATTGTTTAATACAAATATGAATTTTAAAGAATCTCAGGCGTTTATCGAAACCTACAGTTAATAGTTAACTCACTCTAAATGCTGCTGAGATATTTGTTTTGCAGCAGGCAGGTACATCACACTATGCACCGTCGAGACAGGGGTTGGGCGGGGGGGGGGGGGGCAAATCCCATTTCGGCGAATTATTTTGTCTCAATGTTAAATTATCAATTTAGGGAAAGGAGCAGTTTACAGTGGCACGTTATTCCAACTAAAACAATAAACGAATCTCAACAGAACAGATTGAAATTTAATTTTTGAGAGTAAACAGGTGTTATTTGCGTCGATTTTCACCCTGGAGAGGGATCAATTTTGATTGCGTCGAAACTATCACTTGCATTTGCCTATTATTATTATTATGACTTGATGGAAATGGATGGTGACGAACATATTCCTACTCTTAAAGGAAAACTTGCCCGAATGTGGTTTGTGAAGAGATATGCATATTTATTATGTGGAGCAAAGAAAGATGAGCCATTAAGAATTGCTTCAGTTGGCGGAAAGTTAAAATAAAAGGTGTCAGCACTACTACTACTATTGGCATGCTACATTGCAGATGCATAATATATATTACACATATATTTAGATGCTGTGCCGTCTTGTCGACAAAATTGCGCTGCCACAACTCTCTGCCACCCATGACATTTGCTAGATCATCCGCATCTTCAAGGCCAATGTCCTTTAAGTTGCGTCTCAAGAAAGTCATGGGCTGTCCACCATGCTTATTCAGTACCAGTCCGGTACAGTACAGTACCAGTACCGGTCCGGTACAGTACCAGTACGGGTCCGGTACAGTACAGTACCAGTACAGGTCCGGTACAGTACAGTACCAGTACGGGTCCTGTACAGTACCAGTACGGGTCTGGTACAGTACAGTACCGGTCCGGTCCGGTACAGTACCAGTACCGGTCCTGTACAGTACAGTACAGTACCAGTACGGGTCCGGTACAGTACCAGTACGGGTCCGGTACAGTACAGTACCGGTCCTGTCCGGTACAGTACCAGTACCGGTCCGGTACAGTACAGTACCAGTACCGGTCCGGTACAATGCCAGTACGGGTCCGGTACAGTACCAGTACGGGTCCAGTACAGTACCAGTACCGGTCTGGTACAGTACAGTACGGGTCCGGTACAGTACCAGTACGGGTCCGGTACAGTACCAGTACGGGTCCGGTACAGTACAGTACCGGTCCGGTCCGGTACAGTACCGGTCCGGTACAGTACAGTACCAGTACGGGTCCGGTACAGTACCAGTACGGGTCCGGTACAGTACAGTACCGGTCCGGTCCGGTACAGTACCAGTACCGGTCCGGTACAGTACAGTACCTGTTTTGAATTTCCCCCTTACATCCGTATCACTGTACCTCATTGTATAAATCAGATTTGGTGATAGGGTGTAATAGTGCAATTTGAAATCCATTGTATCAACTATGTTATTATACTATCATTCTCACCCAAAAAAAAAAAAAAAAAAAAAAAAAAAAAAAGTACAGTACCAGTCCGGTACAGTACAGTACCAGTACCGGTCCGGTACAGTTCAGTACCAGTACGGGTCCGGTACAGTACCAGTACGGGTCCGGTACAGTACCGGTCCGGTACAGTACCAGTAGGCCTACGGGTCATTTATAGAAAGACATAGAAATTAGTAAAGCAAAGGCGTGGGTAGCTCTATCAAAAATGGTCAGATCTCTCCAGGCACCTGAAGAATAAGTTCTTTCGAACCACAGAGGAAAGTGTACTTTTAAACGGGGATGATACCTGGACACTACTGACAAACAAAGAATTGTTGGTGTTACGCAAAGCTACTAAGGTTTCATATTTCAGCAAAAATACTGAAATATATCACCATAAAAAATAAACACTTTTCTTGAATAATGTAATAAGTTTGCTAAAACACTACAATATAAATATATCACAATAAATATAAATAACTTTATTCATATGTGATTAGGTCTCAGAAATACTGAAATATATATCACAATAAATAATAAATATTTTCCTTTACATATATGTAATTGATCGCAAAAGTACTGAAATATATAACACCATAAATTATAATTAGTTTCCTTCATATATATATTTAATTATGTCGCAAAAATACTTAAATATATATCACAATAAATAATAAATATTTTATTTTAAATATATGTAATTGATCGCAAAAGTACTGAAATATATAACACCATAAATTATAATTATTTTCCTTCATATATATATTTAATTATGTCGCAAAAATACTTAAATATATATCACAATAAATAATAAATATTTTATTTTAAATATATGTAATTGATCGCAAAAGTACTGAAATATATCTCACCATAAATATTAAATATTTTCCTTCGTATATATATATAACTTATCGTCGTATATTCATTACACCTTCTTTATATCATGAGGTGCCATTTATCTAATTGATTCGGCTAAATATCTTTTTAGCGCGATTCTGGAAACTTTTAAGCTGAGCGGAATAGATAATTGGGTTGCAGAATATGTTGATGAGAACCATGATGCGAACGAACACATATATAGGAGTCCCCTTTGCATGCTGAAACAATTACAATAGTAATAAACAAGACAGCTTTAAACTGCTTGAAAATATTATATAATATCATGACCTACTAAAGATATCTTTAGTAAGTCAGTTAGTTATATTATCAATACTCCTAAAATATATAGAAATTTAGTTGTGTTACAAATAAATAACATCAACGTATGAATCGCTTAGATGAATCACTTGTTGACTTCATTAAAGCCTTCTATTCCTTCTATTCCGTCCCCCGACCACCTATGGCGCCATACGTGTGTTTACCTGATGATGACTCAGGTCCACTCTTAGTCCTATAGGGAGTTATTGTAGTTGACACACTTACTTGCACATTTATTATTCATTATTGTGGTTGATTATGTTCTACTCATGTCCTTAGATCAACTTAATAAAGATGGGGTGATGGTAACACCCCCTACTGGCACAAATAGTAGAGGAAATCCAGCAAAGTATCATACTGATCTAGACTTTGATGATGACTTAGGGGTACTGTCAGACTCACTAGAGGGAACCCAAAAGCCCCTCTGCTCATTGGAGCAGGTTGCTTCTAGTGTTGGTCTTTTTATAAACTCCAAGAAAACTAAAATTTTGACAGTGAACTTTAACTGCCCTCAGGAAATGTCTGACCGTATGAGCACAACCTCCAGCGATGGCTTACCTGAGCACGTGGATGACTTCTGTTACATGTGATCATGGATCCGGAAGTCAGGTGAAGACCTTCAGATACGTAAGGGGGAGGCATGGGCAGCGTTAAATAGTCTGTCCAGGATTTGGAAGTCCCAAAGAATAAAACCAAAACTTAAGGTCCGATTATTTAGAGCAGCTGTAGTTCCAGTACTCCTCTACGGGAGTCCATGCTGGGCTCTAACTGCAGAGGATACCAAATCTCTGGATAGGGATCTAGGGGTCTTAACCTCGAATGATAAGTTTATTTTACCGAAAATAACTTATCTTTTATTGGCGCAATTGTAGGACTAATCCCATCACATGCGTACTTTTTAACCGGGTAGTGTACAAATTTAAGAATCGCGTAATTTTTCTTGAAATTAATATCTCATACCTCTCCAAACCACGTACGCGTTTCGACCTTACTGGGTCTCATCAGCGTGGTGTCGGATTCGAACCTGGGACCTCGATGTGGAAGCCGAGACTACAACCACTAGGCCACAGGTTCTTGAGATATGGAGTATTAATTTCAAAGCCAGCTGCCATTTTATTAGCCCCTGAGTTTTTGATTATTGATAGTAACAATGTGTTGGCAAGCTGTATTTTTCGAGGTGTTTGTTATTATACATTTTTATAGGAAGGGATCTAGGGGTCTTAACCTCGAATGATAAGTTTATTTTACCGAAAATAACTTATCTTTAATTGGCGCAATTGTAGGACTAATCCCATCACATGCGTACTTTTTAACCGGGTAGTGTACAAATTTAAGAATCGCGTAATTTTTCTTGAAATTAATATCTCATACCTCTCCAAACCACGTACGCGTTTCGACCTTACTGGGTCTCATCAGCGTGGTGTCGGATTCGAACCTGGGACCTCGAGGTGGAAGCCGAGACTACAACCACTAGGCCACAGGTTCTTGAGATATGGAGTATTAATTTCAAAGCCAGCTGCCATTTTATTAGCCCCTGAGTTTTTGATTATTGATAGTAACAATGTGTTGGCAAGCTGTATTTTTCGAGGTGTTTGTTATTATACATTTTTATAGGAAGGGATCTAGGGGTCTTTACCTCGAATGATAAGTTTATTTTACCGAAAATAACTTATCTTTAATTGGCGCAATTGTAGGACTAATCCCATCACATGCGTACTTTTTAACCGGGTAGTGTACAAATTTAAGAATCGCGTAATTTTTCTTGAAATTAATATCTCATATCTCTCCAAACCACGTACGCGTTTCGACCTTACTGGGTCTCATCAGCGTGGTGTCGGATTCGAACCTGGGACCTCGAGGTGGAAGCCGAGACTACAACCACTAGGCCACAGGTTCTTGAGATATGGAGTATTAATTTCAAAGCCAGCTGCCATTTTATTAGCCCCTGAGTTTTTGATTATTGATAGTAACAATGTGTTGGCAAGCTGTATTTTTCGAGGTGTTTGTTATTATACATTTTTATAGGAAGGGATCTAGGGGTCTTTACCTCGAATGATAAGTTTATTTTACCGAAAATAACTTATCTTTAATTGGCGCAATTGTAGGACTAATCCCATCACATGCGTACTTTTTAACCGGGTAGTGTACAAATTTAAGAATCGCGTAATTTTTCTTGAAATTAATATCTCATATCTCTCCAAACCACGTACGCGTTTCGACCTTACTGGGTCTCATCAGCGTGGTGTCGGATTCGAACCTGGGACCTCGAGGTGGAAGCCGAGACTACAACCACTAGGCCACAGGTTCTTGAGATATGGAGTATTAATTTCAAAGCCAGCTGCCATTTTATTAGCCCCTGAGTTTTTGATTATTGATAGTAACAATGTGTTGGCAAGCTGTATTTTTCGAGGTGTTTGTTATTATACATTTTATATAGGAAGGGATCTAGGGGTCTTTACCTCGAATGATAAGTTTATTTTACCGAAAATAACTTATCTTTAATTGGCGCAATTGTAGGACTAATCCCATCACATGCGTACTTTTTAACCGGGTAGTGTACAAATTTAAGAATCGCGTAATTTTTCTTGAAATTAATATCTCATATCTCTCCAAACCACGTACGCGTTTCGACCTTACTGGGTCTCATCAGCGTGGTGTCGGATTCGAACCTGGGACCTCGAGGTGGAAGCCGAGACTACAACCACTAGGCCACAGGTTCTTGAGATATGGAGTATTAATTTCAAAGCCAGCTGCCATTTTATTAGCCCCTGAGTTTTTGATTATTGATAGTAACAATGTGTTGGCAAGCTGTATTTTTCGAGGTGTTTGTTATTATACATTTATTATTATAGGAAGGGATCTAGGGGTCTTAACCTCGAATGATAAGTTTATTTTACCGAAAATAACTTATCTTTTATTGGCGCAATTGTAGGACTAATCCCATCACATGCGTACTTTTTAACCGGGTAGTGTACAAATTTAAGAATCGCGTAATTTTTCTTGAAATTAATATCTCATACCTCTCCAAACCACGTACGCGTTTCGACCTTACTGGGTCTCATCAGCGTGGTGTCGGATTCGAACCTGGGACCTCGATGTGGAAGCCGAGACTACAACCACTAGGCCACAGGTTCTTGAGATATGGAGTATTAATTTCAAAGCCAATCAATCAATGGAGCTCGAACGAGCTCGTGTATTATTCTCATAATGGGATACCACAATATTTAATTATAAAATCATTGCACCAGTGAACGTTTGTTTGTAATTTTTGTTTTGTTCTGATGTAATATGGTTTTAGGGGGTGCGTTATTCGTTTTATGTTCTGTTAAAAAAAAAAGGAGAGAAAGCAGTAGCATAGCTAGTTTTGCCTCTTACCTTCTTTTTCTCAGAGAATCGTGATGTGGTACACCGGTTGGGTTATTATGGTGATGTCGGCCAGTGATCCTGAGTATATTCTGCGATGCCATATATCAGTGCAATTTTTCTAATAATAGTAACTTTATTTTAATGTGCCGAAATTTCAGTTTTAAATTTTATTTTAAGTTTATTTTTCTAATAATAGTAACTGTATTGTATTGTGCCGAAATTGCAATTTTAATTTTATTTTAAATTTCGTTTACGTTTTAAAAAAAAAAAAGAAAAAAAATGTTAGTTCATATATTATTTAGTCATGATGCAAATAGCGTTGACGATGACGATGGAGTGATAGCATTACGAAGTTACGAAATTTAGGATAATTTTTATTTATTTTATAATTTAATAGTGATACGCAACTATATTGGAATTAAAGTTCACTTAACATATGAAGTTTTAATTTTCTAGCTAGTGTGTTTTTTGATTTGCACATTTTAAATTCTGTTTTTAGTGAGTTCCATATGATTGCACCGCTGTATTTTAGAGAGTTTTGGGTTGATATTAGTCTGGTACGTGGAATAAAGTAGTTTTTGGATGTAGTGGATCGAGTTGTATAATTGTGGATATCTGAAGTTTGTGTAAATAGGGCCGTTATAAATTGCTTTTTTTTGTTATTGTAAATGTCCCACATAAGTTTTGTTACTTCTAGGTTATATAGATTTTCGATTGGCAAGATATTAAGGTATTTATAGATCGGAATGGAATGAGCTTGGAAGTGGTTGAAGGTTATTGCTCGTATTATTTTATTTATTTTGACACGGATTGGATTTATATATTTGTTATAAGCACTTCCCCACAATATTATACCATATAATATGTAAGGATGGATTAGCGAGAAATATAACATTTTTAATACTTTTAGTGGTAGTATGTGTCTAATTTTATAAAATATACCGCATGATTTAGAGATTTTTTTTAGGACGTAAGCACAATGGTTTTTCCAGGTCAATTTATTATCTATCCAGATGCCTAAAAATTTTGTTTCAGTTTTGATGTTTATATTTGCATTATTGATCTTGATAGTGTCTGAGGGGGGATTCTTTAATTTATTTGAGAAAATGAGATATTCTGTTTTTTTTAGATTTAATGATAGTCTGTTGTCTTTTAGCCATTCGTCTAGTTTCTGTAGTTCGTCATTGATAGTGGAAATACCCGGTTAAAAAGTACGCATGTGATGGGATTAGTCCTACAATTGCGCCAATAAAAGATAAGTTATTTTCGGTAAAATAAACTTATCATTCGAGGTTAAGACCCCTAGATCCCTTCCTATAATAATAAATGTATAATAACAAACACCTCGAAAAATACAGCTTGCCAACACATTGTTACTATCAATAATCAAATCTCTGGATGGCACATTCACAAGAATGCTACGCCGGGTTCATTGTGTCAAGTACAAAGATCACTTCTCGAATCGAACTCTATACAACATCAGGCTGTTTCATCGGGGGATTCCAGGAAAAATATAGCAAAATATTAAATGTCCTATAGTTGTGCTGTAGGTCCTATAGTTTTCGGCTCACATATTTTTTTTATCAATGTTAAAGTTTGAAAAAAAAAATAGAATAATAATATGAAAAACAATAATATAAAAAATATTATAAAAAATAATGTATAATAATAAAGTAGATAGTCCCGTCTACACTATCTGTACTTGCTTTAATAGTACTGATGGTCACTTACCACGTATCCTGTGACAAATCTTTGAATTTGGGTAATCGAATTTGGAATCCAACAAATACCAAAGAAAATTGAACAAATCAAAGCTGTGCGAATAATATTTGTAGACCTTTTATCTCCTGTAATTAACAAAATTCCTGTACAATATGCAGCAATGCCCCGAAGGAAGAGTAATATTAAAAAGTTTTTTGAGATTACAGTGTCTGTGGCAATATCAAAATTTCCTGTCAGATTTGTCCATTACCTATATTCACATTCATAGATGAACTGATACATTACATAAGGTAATAAATATTTATCAGAAACCAGTGAACTCGGTTCTTACCATAAACATACCTTTTATTGAAGAGGCCTTTCCAGAAGCAATAAGTTTCAGATATATTGCTGCATAACAGATTCCCATGTAAATAACTTGTGGAAATGGACGTATTACAACAAAATATAGCGGGAGCCAAGGCATTCTATATCTTATGCATTTATAATCATCATCAAATCTAGAAGAAAAAAAATATATAGGGAGTTTGTTGTTCAAAGTTCCCTTAAGTTAGCAGTATTTCATTACAGTATTAAAACCAAAACTTCTTGAATAACTGAATGAAACTAACCAGAAAGATCCCAAATTCTAAAATCTTTAAAAATTAACAATAAATCTTTAACAATGTCACCGTCGGTAAGTACCTAAGAATTCAAATGGATCAAAAGTTATCCTGGAACACCCATATAACATATGTCTTATCAAAGTTATCTAAAACAGCTGGTATTTTTTATAAGTTGCGACACTTTTTTGGTCTACGTATCCTAAAACTTAATTATTTTTGCTCGTGCACCCTATATAAACTATGAACTTATTATTTGGGGGAATGCTGGCTCCTCTCTGATAAAAAAGGTAAGACAAAAAATTAATAAAATCTTAAGATGCATAAACTTTTCTGACCGTCTCGCGCATCCCTTTCCGTTATATCAAAGTTTAAAAATATTACCCGTACAACATTTGCACTTACTTCAAGTATCAGCCTCCATGCACAGTGTATTCTACAACTACTGTATGAGAAAACTGAATATCAAATCAAGCAAGTAACCAACCCGATAGCATCCCAAGCAGGAATTTGAAAAGCAAAGCCAAGCAAAATCGCTATGAAAATAAAAAGAAAAGTAAATTTCGCCTTCATTTTCCTCTGATACATTATCGGGTGAACAATAAGAAGCAACCGATCTGTGGTAATCACACATAAACTGAATGCAGAAACCTGGAAATAAAATAATTAAATATATAAATACGTTCCATTTAATGTTCCTGGGTGGAATGAATTTTTACGTGACAAATGTAATTTTTTCTCGCGGAGTGTTCAACTTGAGGAAATGTGTGGTGATCCTTTTTTCAGAGAATAATTTCTTGGCTATATTTTGGTTGTTAATGGTTAGGTGATCCAACAACATCTGGCATGGCATGTATCATTCAGCTGTGCAAACCAAATCATAATAGAAAGCATGGTTAACAATAAACCTTTTAACTTCACCTTCCCACCTTGACACCTTCCCCCATTCCCATCCACCTTCACCATTCCCATCTTATCACCTTCCCACCTTCCCACATTCCTATCCTCTAACATTCCCAGCTTCACACATTTCCATCCACCTTCCCACGTTTCCATCTTCTCACATTCCCATCTTCCTACATTCCCACCCACTTTCCCGCCTTCCCAAAATTCAATCTTCCTACATTCCCACCGTCTTTCCCACATTCCCACCCACCTTCCCACCTTCTCAAATTTCAATCTTCCTACATTCCCACATTCCCACCCACCTTCCGGCCAACCCACATTCCCATCCACCTTCCCACATTCCCATCTTCCTACATTCCCACCCACCTTCCCACATTGCCAACTTTCTACATTTCCATCCACCTTCCCACAATCTCATCCACCTTCCCATGTTCCCAAATTTTAATCTTCCTACATTCCCACATTCCCATCCACCTTCCCACATTCCCATCATCCCACATTCACATATTCCCATCTTCCCGCAATTCCGTCCACCTTCCCACATTCCCATAGTCCTACATTCCCACCTTCCCACATTCCCATCTTCCCACATTCCCATCCATCCACCTTCCCACCCACCCACCCACCTTCTCACTCACCAACCGACCTACTGATCAACAGACCACCCCCCCTAAAAAGGAGGACTTCGCGCAGCACGTGAATACCAAAATACCCCCATGTGAACTTTCCTTGATGGTGGACAATTCTAAAGTTGCCTAATGATAGTGAATGGGCCAAATTCCTTTCCCATATGATTTTTTTTGCTGGGAATAGGAAACTTCACATGGGCGTATGTGTTAGTAGTAGAGTTGACATCGACATCCAGCTGATAAAATAGCTAGTCGGGAAAGGTTGATAAACTTACCATATATGTCATCCATAATAACTGACTGTTCCAAATTAAACTGCAATATAATCTGCCAGCTACATAACTTGCACCTGTAATAATAGAATAGTAGTAACTTAATATTTACTATAAATAATATACCCGGTACCCTCAGTACCCTCAGGGGTGCAGTCTCAGTACCCTCAGGGGTGCAGCCTGGATTTGACCCTCAGTACCCTCAGGGGTGCAGCCTGGATTTGACCCTCAGTACCCTCAGGGGTGCAGCCTGGATTTGACCCTCAGTACCCTCAGGGGTGCAGCCTGGATTTGACCCTCAGTACCCTCAGGGGTGCAGCCTGGATTTGACCCTCAGTACCCTCAGGGGTGCAGCCTGGATTTGACCCTCAGTACCCTCAGGGGTGCAGCCTGGATTTGACCCTCAGTACCCTCAGGGGTGCAGCCTGGATTTGACCCTCAGTACCCTCAGGGGTGCAGCCTGGATTTGACCCTCAGTACCCTCAGGGGTGCAGCCTGGATTTGACCCTCAGTACCCTCAGGGGTGCAGCCTGGATTTGACCCTCAGTACCCTCAGGGGTGCAGCCTGGATTTGACCCTCAGTACCCTCACTTCTTATTGGGTGACTGTAAAAATACGATTTTATTTATATGTATGGAATAAATATCGCACTACCAAATCGCCAGGGCGACATATTTTCCAACTTTATATCGCAGTGCGACATTATTTCTCAGTATGTCCCTACGCGATGAATTTACTATGTATTTCCAGTATATCCAGTATGTCATCGCGTCATTATTAGGTTGATCTAGAAAGTTAAGTGCCTAACTACAAATAATTATCCTCAAATAAATAAAATAATATTCGCCATTGCTCATAATTAGCACTTTAAAGCTTTTACGGCATGTTTGCATGTAATCATGTAAGTAATGGAGATAGGGGTCGAACTAGTGTGTAAGGGTTTTTTTTTACTTACTGTAGATGGCAGATAGAGACAAAGTGTTCCAAACGCTGTAAGGAATAGAGAAAGTGGGTGAAATTATGTAAGGGTTATTATACCAACAGTATTTAGAAGAGTAAGCTAGCAGCAGCAGGTGACATTAGCCTAGTCAGTAGGCCTATAATAGAACATTGTTGTTATGGTTTATACAGGGTTGCATGCTTATGGTAAAACGATTGGAACATTGACTACTAGTGTCTAGGGATACATTCCTATTTACACAGAGTTCAAGTGTTAGACTGTAGGTTTACTTAGGTCTGCTATTCGTGTGCAGCCAACTGAACTAGCAGCGCGCCAACGAGTAGCTCGTACAATAGGAAGTAAACGGATGTCTGCTGGCCGACCTCATGATACTTGATATGTCTCGGCGCGCTCGTACAATAGGAAGTAAACGGATGTCTGCTGGCCGACCTCATGGTACTTGATAGGGAGTAAACGGATGTCTGCTGGCCGACCTCATGGTACTTGATATGTCTCGACGCGCTCGTACAATAGGAAGTAAACGGATGTCTGCTGGCCGACCTCATGGTACTTGATATGTCTCGACGCGCTCGTACAATAGGAAGTAAACGGATGTCTGCTGGCCGACCTCATGGTACTTGATTGTCTCGACGCGCTCGTACAATAGGAAGTAAACGGATGTCTGCTGGCCGACCTCATGGTACTTGATTGTCTCGACGCGCTCGTACAATAGGAAGTAAACGGATGTCTGCTGGCCGACCTCATGGTACTTGATATGTCTCGACGCGCTCGTACAATAGGAAGTAAACGGATGTCTGCTGGCCGACCTCGTGGTACTTGATTGTCTCGACGCGCTCGTACAATAGGAAGTAAACGGATGTCTGCTGGCCGACCTCATGGTACTTGATATGTCTCGACGCGCTCGTACAATAGGAAGTAAACGGATGTCTGCTGGCCGACCTCATGGTACTTGATATGTCTCGACGCACTCGTACAATAGGAAGTAAACGGATGTCTGCTGGCCGACCTCATGGTACTTGATATGTCTCGACGCGCTCGTACAATAGGAAGTAAACGGATGTCTGCTGGCCGACCTCATGGTACTTGATATGTCTCGACGCGCTCGTACAATAGGAAGTAAACGGATGTCTGCTGGCCGACCTCATGGTACTTGATATGTCTCGACGCGCTCGTACAATAGGAAGTAAACGGATGTCTGCTGGCCGACCTCATGGTACTTGATATGTCTCGACGCGCTCGTACAATAGGAAGTAAACGGATGTCTGCTGGCCGACCTCATGGTACTTGATATGTCTCGACGCGCTCGTACAATAGGAAGTAAACGGATGTCTGCTGGCCGACCTCATGGTACTTGATATGTCTCGACGCGCTCGTACAATAGGAAGTAAACGGATGTCTGCTGGCCGACCTCATGGTACTTGATATGTCTCGACGCGCTCGTACAATAGGAAGTAAACGGATGTCTGCTGGCCGACCTCATGGTACTTGATATGTCTCGACGCGCTCGTACAATAGGAAGTAAACGGATGTCTGCTGGCCGACCTCATCGTACTTGATTGTCTCGACGCGCTCGTACAATAGGAAGTAAACGGATGTCTGCTGGCCGACCTCATGGTACTTGATATGTCTCGACGCGCTCATACAATAGGAAGTAAACGGATGTCTGCTGGCCGACCTCATGGTACTTGATATGTCTCGACACGCTCGTACAATAGGAAGTAAACGGATGTCTGCTGGCCGACCTCATCGTACTTGATATGTCTCGACGCGCTCATACAATAGGAAGTAAACGGATGTCTGCTGGCCGACCTCATGGTACTTGATATGTCTCGACACGCTCGTACAATAGGAAGTAAACGGATGTCTGCTGGCCGACCTCATGGTACTTGATATGTCTCGACGCGCTCATACAATAGGAAGTAAACGGATGTCTGCTGGCCGACCTCATGGTACTTGATATGTCTCGACACGCTCGTACAATAGGAAGTAAACGGATGTCTGCTGGCCGACCTCATGGTACTTGATATGTCTCGACACGCTCGTACAATAGGAAGTAAACGGATGTCTGCTGGCCGACCTCATGGTACTTGATATGTCTCGACGCGCTCGTACAATAGGAAGTAAACGGATGTCTGCTGGCCGACCTCATGGTACTTGATATGTCTCGACGCGCTCAAATGCGCCGTAGAAACCTGTCGATAAACATAAATGCAAAATTTATTGAGTTTATTGAGTGAGAGTTTATTTCATTGGAGTATTTATGTTTACAAATTGTGAAATGCTTTTAAATATGAACATCAAATGAAAAAATATCAATATTAAATACTATCAATAAAGCTAGCTACTATATTACTACGATCTTTTCCATCAGAAAAATCAAGGAGAATGCTCTGTAAAACGATTCCTTATACAACGTGATTTCCAATCTGAATATATGTACTGTATATTGTTATTCGTATATATTTTTACTGTTACCTGACAATGAACCGTTTAATAGGAAGATAACCCTTACATGATTTCACACATTTTCTCCATCCCTTACAGCGTTTGGAACACTTTCTACCTGCAAACTGAGTATAAAACCCTTACACTACTAGTTCGACCCCTCTCTCCATTCCTTACATGATTTTAACATCCAATCAAAGTATAGCTCATTAACCAATCCCAGGCACCATTTCATGATGTGTTGCGTAGTAGTAGCGTAAGGATTTGAAATAGAGGTACGCTACTGGTACACATTTTTAATATTCAAGTAGTGTAGCCCTACCAATTATTATACTACCTGCTGACCGGAATTACAAGTTTAATGTAATTTTAAATCGAATCTGTAGGCCTAACCGTAATCAATACAGCTTGTAATGTAGTGTTGCTGCCGGAAACAGCATTTTATCAATGTTCATCACCATGAATTTAATTAATTGTAGTTTCAAAAGACGCGCAAGACTCTCCGCTTTCAATTAATATAAGCCACGTGTAAATCATTGAAATTTAATATGTATTTGAATCGATCGAAAATCTCTCTCCATAGAAACGAAGATAAGAAATCATCTTTTTAATTACTTTATAATGACGTCAAATCTGTAGCATCCAATCACAGCCGATTTTCAAAATTGGGATTCCGCGCTTATTTAAACCCGCCATTTCGACTTTTCCTTCGTGTTTTTACAAAAATCACACCCGGCCACCCGATTGAGAGCACCTTGTTCCTCCTTATTCAATTGTTTCTAGTCCAACTATTTTTTTGCAAACCAACCCTACTGACATACACACCATGCCCTGGAATATAAATACATACTTTACATACATACACATTTCAGGTGTATAATTCACATGGACCCAATTTTATGTAAGTTCCTGCTGTGTTCCATTTAACTCTTCTAATGGCATATTTATACTGAGCTTGAGAGATGTTATATAATTCGTAAATGGACCAACAATAAGGCCAGGAAGAGTTAAAACATCCTAATTTCAAGCAGTCTCTGATTGGACGGAGGCTTTAGAACATCCTAATTTCAAGCAGTCTCTGATTGGACGGAGGCTTTAGAACATCCTAATTTTGAGCAGTCTCTGATTGGACGGAGACGTTAGAACATCCTAATTTCAAGCAGTCGAGTCTCTGATTGGACGATTAAAATATTTGAATATGCAACCAATAGAGACTATTATAATTGCACGTCATTCTAGTACATTCTTAATTCTTAATTCTTATTTGATTTATTTATTAAAACACCACAACCAAATTACTTTCTTGCTTACAGAACAGGTTTTATGTCTGTCAATTATTTTATTTTTAATCCTCCCGCCAACATTATAAACAATCCCTAAACTTGAAATTAGGAGTCTTTAATGGCATAATTATTGCCATTAAAAGCACATAAATTCAAGCGATATATGATTGGTAGGCCATTTGTCCACCAATCAGTGACTGTTTGAGATTAGGATGTTTGAATGCCTCCTCAACCCTGCACCGTTCCTCACACTTATAATACCTAAGGATATTGACAGGGTTTGTTGTATTATTATTTACATACCTAAAATATAACTTGGTTTATCAATCCCGGTGTTTATTAAGTAAATCACAGCTGATATACCATCAACTAAACTTTGAAAGATAATGTAAATGTCAAAATTTGTGATATCGTTTCGAACCATGGCATAGACAAAAACAATAAAGCCATTGAGAACAATTCCAATGCTTCCCATACACATCTGTATCACCATCATAATCGCGTCATCGATGGACTTTTCGGACACTGTAGGAGCAACAAATTGAACTGTAGAATTATCTGCCACCATTTTTTAAATTTTGATAATTTGACTAAATTACATAAAAGGAAGTCAGCTGTTGGTGTAAAAGAAAACAGTCGGCCAGGTCAGGTCAGGTCAGGTATTCTATGTCATTGATCAAGAAAACTTGCCACCTCCATGCAGCATAAAGTGCCACCTGTGGCTGCATAGACCCTCTTACTAGGGCAAATCTGGTCCTATAACTAGGACCAGCTTCGTTCTGGGATAAGGACGCCATTGGTCCTGGCCATATACTTGGATGCAGGGGTATGTGGCCTGGCCAGGCAGATGGTGATCTACCAATGGCTGGTCAGGAGTAGAGAGTTCTCATGTCCACTCTGAGTGCACTTAACTGCGACCTGCACCTGGAAGCAAGGGTACAGGGCATGGCCCAGCAGATGAGCTGCACAGCCAATGGTGGTTCATGTCAGAGTAGGTATGGGTGATGGGCCTCAAATCTGACTCCACTGCGACACCCACCCTGTGGAATGGCAAACCAGGGTGTAGTATTTGCCCCGAGAGCTGTCTCGGCAAAAAAGCACCCCACAACCCCCACTATGGATTACATTAGCAATGCGAAGGTCCGGCCACTAGAGGCCAGTGGAATTACCGGACACAATCGGCCTCCCAGGCGTCAGTTATCTCTTGACCGGCTGCCTGCCTCACCGCCGACTGGAGAGAGAGCGGCCAACAATTCTATGAGTTCCTTTCCTGATGACCTTTCTGGCGCAAACCCTTGGTCACCAGGGAGGCCAGATTGTGAGGGGAAGAGGGATTCTTGAGTTGGAGGCTACTCTCATGTTCCACCCCGGCCAACCAAGCCATTGGTGAATCTGAGGCAAGTCACTAGACAAGCCTCAGTTAACACCCTAACATTCGGGTCCCCAATGCGACAAGGTGAGCTGACTGCCTTGGCAGATAAGCTTTCTCTTAGCGCAGTGGGTATTCAAGAGCACCTAATGCAGACTGGACAGACTGATGAGGTTCTGATTAAGGACATGGGGGGCGGTTGGTGACTCGCCCTCGCATCAGCAGATGATAGTGGGTGGTAATGGTGGAATTGGTCTATTAATTGATGAATCAAACTGCACATTCAGCATTGGACAATATAGACCAAATCTCTAACCGCATCATCCGTTGCCACTTCTCATGTTCTGGAAGACTGGCTAAGAAGTTTCCTGAGGTGGTTCTGATTGTGTGCTAGTCTCCAACTAGTGTTGCCCCTGTAGAGGAGGTGGAAAATTTCTACCACAATCTACAAGCAGCTACTGATGGAGTGGATCAGCATGCATTCTTAACATTCCTGGGAGACTTTAATGCAAGTCTGCATCAATCACCTACATCGCCCTGGGTCTATAGCGATAGTGTTAACCGAAATTGCGTCCATCTTCAGGATTTTATCTCTGGAAATGGATTGTTTTCGGCTGGAACCCAGTTCAAGAAGCGAACTGGAAAGCTATGGACTCATAGTGGACCCAGTGGTCACAAGTCCCAGATAGACCATATTCTGTTTCGTAGGAACTAAAGGAGCTCCTATACAAGACTGTAATGCATTTACACTTCGACCCTTCTCAAGTGATCACAGACTTATTGTGGCCAAGGTAAGACTTAACCAGCGTGCTAGCAGAACAACGAAATCTGCCTTGCCGCGGCATGACTGATCCTCTCTGTTGCAACAGCCAAGTGTGAGATCCAGCTTGTATTATTGATAGTAACAATGTGTTGGCAAGCTGTATTTTTCGAGGTGTTTGTTATTATACATTTATTATAGGAAGGGATCTAGGGGTCTTAACCTCGAATGATAAGTTTATTTTACCGAAAATAACTTATCTTTTATTGGCGCAATTGTAGGACTAATCCCATCACATTACAGCTGAGCAACAGGTATGAGGTTCTTGCCTCTGAGGTGGCAGATCACTGCGAGGGCTATACTGCCTTCACAGAAGCAGTTAAGTTAGCAGCTGCAGAAACAGTTCCTGTATACCTTCGAAACAAGAAAAGGGCCCCCTGGACTGACCACAAAATTCAGAAGTGCCGAAATGACCTCTATTAGGCGCACAAAGAGTCCTGACTCAAATAGACTACAGCGGTCAAGAATGCAGTTAAGAGTGCATCTAGGTCCCTGAACAGAACAGGCAGTACTCTGTTAATCTACAGGAGCTAATAAACCAACAGGTTGATGCCATAAATGATGCTGACGACAGCAGGCAATCATCCCAGGCATGGAAATCTATCAACTTTCTTCCTGGGCGGAAAAGCCAACCAACCACCAAGGTTAAGGCTGAATCACAAGCCGATCGCCTCAATGGTTGGAAAGCCCACTTTGAAAAGCTCCTCAATAATGACAGGGTATTGCCTGATAACTTTATAGATGTAAAAGTGTCTGAGTCTGTACTCCCAGATATTCCCATTGGCGATATCTCCTTTGCAGAAGTGAAGGCTGCTGTAAAGAGCATTAAAACTAATCGCTCCAGTGGAGTAGATGGTGTTCCCCCTGAGGTCTTTAAAGTACCTGAGTGTTAAAGCTCATCTATCCCATCATAGTAGACATGTACCGAACAACAAGAGTCCCACAAGAAATGAAAACATATAAGTTGGTGCCAGTTCCCAAGAAGGGTAACCTAACACTCTATGGTTCTTTTCGGGGAATCTCATTGATCTCGATTGCTGCAAAGCTATACAATAGAATTCTATTAAATCGCATCAGGGATCCCATTGAGAGACTGCTCCGTGGAAATCAGAATGGGTTCCGTAAAGGTCGTGGGACCATGGAGCTCATTTTGGCACTAAGAAGGATAATTGAAGAGTTATCAAAAAAGAAAGACAGGCATCTGGCTGTTATCTTTGTTGACTTCTTCATGCCTCTGATTCAGTCTCTCGCTCACGTATGTTCAACATACTTTCATTATATGGGATTCCTGATGAAATTATTGCAGCAATCATATCAGTATACAATGGTTCGACAACATTTATATCTACTGTTGATGGTGACACAGAACCATTTGAAGTATTATGGGGAGTCCTCCAAGGAGATACACTTGCGCCATTCTTGTTCATAATTGTGGTTAACTATGTTCTACGCATGTCCTTAGATCATCATAATGATGATGGGGTGATGATAACTCCACCTACTGGCTCCAGAAGTCGAGGGAATCCTGCCAAGTACCTAACTGACCTAGACTTTGCTGATGACTTAGGAGTACTCCCAGAATCACTAGAGGGAGCCCAACGGCTCCTCAGCTCATTGGAACAGGCTGCTTCTAGTGTTGGTCTTTTTATTAACTCAAAAAAGACCGAAATTTTGACAGTAAACTTGGAAAGTCCCCAGCAAGTCTCTGACCGGATGAGCATACGCTCAAAGGATGGTATGCTTGAGCATGTGGTTGACTTCTGTTACCTGGGATCATGGATCCGGAAGTCAGGTGAGGACATCCGAATACGTAAGGGAAAGGCATGGGCGGCCTTGAATAGGCTTTCCAGGATTTGGAAGTCACAGAGAATTAATCGGAAACTTAAGGTCCGATTATTTAGAGCAGCAGTAGTTCCAGTACTCCTCTATGGGAGTCCATACTGGGATCTAACTGCTGAGGACACCAATCTCTGGATTGCACATTTACAAAAATGCTACGCCGAGTTCATTGTCTAAAGTACAATGCACACATCTCCAACCAGATACTATATAACATAGGAGGTGTCTCATTGGTTCCCCCAAGCTTGACACTGGAACAAAGTCGCCTCCGCTTTGCAGGACATTGTTTTCGCCGTGAGGACCAGCCAGTGCATAATCTTGTACTTTGGCAGCCTCATGGAGTGAATAAGCATGGTGGACAGCCCATGACTTTCTTGAGACGCATCTTAAAGGAAACTGGCCTTGAAGATGCAGATGATCTAGTAAATGTCATGGGTGATAGGGAGTTGTGGCGGTGCAATTTTGTCGACAAGCCGGCACAGCATTCTTAAAATTGCAGCTGCAATGCAGCATGCCGATCCTAGTAGTAGTAAACAGTCGGCGAGGGCGGAGGCGACCCGAAGGCTCCTCTTTCGATAGCTGCTACCCGAAGGTAGGGATGGGCGTGGTCTCCTATCCCAAGATTTGCTCCCAGTTATTTAACTGGCCCCTATTTTATCGACGCCAGTGGATGAAAGACTGAGTGAAACCTGGCGGGGCTGAACCTACAATCATTAGATTGCAGACCCGGAGAAATCAATCCAAATCGAATTAAGATAGGGCCCTATTATAAAAGATTTTAGGATTGTGTATTGCGATATACTTGTGAATTTTATCTGTTTAATTTCTGTAATTTTTCTGTTAGGTGGGCCTATTAATTAATTTAAAACCAATAAACTAATATTTTTATATATTTTGTTTCACCATTAGGAAAATGGCCTTCTGACCTTTCCTTCTGACATAGTTAATCCAGATAACGATTTCTCATAAACTGACAGAAATTGTCAAGTTTCAGGTTTGTACTCTATAAAAAGATTGATGATAAATTTTTTGTTACAATTCCATTAATTATATATGGAGGAAGGCTGAAATGTGGAAAACTATCAACCATATGGGATGCGATTGGAGACTTTATTCAAATTAGATATGTAAGATTTGATTGAATGATTTTCGCCCTTTTATAATAATTATTTTTCTTATTTTTTCTCCACTAACCAATTAATGATTTCGCTGAACAACGAAATCTGCCTTGCCGCGGCATGACTGATCCTCTCTGTTGCAACAGCCAAGTGTGAGATCCAGCTTGTATTATTGATAGTAACAATGTGTTGGCAAGCTGTATTTTTCGAGGTGTTTGTTATTATACATTTATTATAGGAAGGGATCTAGGGGTCTTAACCTCGAATGATAAGTTTATTTTACCGAAAATAACTTATCTTTTATTGGCGCAATTGTAGGACTAATCCCATCACATTACAGCTGAGCAACAGGTATGAGGTTCTTGCCTCTGAGGTGGCAGATCACTGCGAGGGCTATACTGCCTTCACAGAAGCAGTTAAGTTAGCAGCTGCAGAAACAGTTCCTGTATACCTTCGAAACAAGAAAAGGGCCCCCTGGACTGACCACAAAATTCAGAAGTGCCGAAATGACCTCTATTAGGCGCACAAAGAGTCCTGACTCAAATAGACTACAGCGGCCAAGAATGCAGTTAAGAGTGCATCTAGGTCCCTGAACAGAACAGGCAGTACTCTGTTAATCTACAGGAGCTAATAAACCAACAGGTTGATGCCATAAATGATGCTGACGACAGCAGGCAATCATCCCAGGCATGGAAATCTATCAACTTTCTTCCTGGGCGGAAAAGCCAACCAACCACCAAGGTTAAGGCTGAATCACAAGCCGATCGCCTCAATGGTTGGAAAGCCCACTTTGAAAAGCTCCTCAATAATGACAGGGTATTGCCTGATAACTTTATAGATGTAAAAGTGTCTGAGTCTGTACTCCCAGATATTCCCATTGGCGATATCTCCTTTGCAGAAGTGAAGGCTGCTGTAAAGAGCATTAAAACTAATCGCTCCAGTGGAGTAGATGGTGTTCCCCATGAGGTCTTTAAAGTACCTGAGTGTTTAAAGCTCATCTATCCCATCATAGTAGACATGTACCGAACAACAAGAGTCCCGCAAGAAATGAAAACATATAAGTTGGTGCCAGTTCCCAAGAAGGGTAACCTAACACTCTATGGTTCTTTTCGGGGAATCTCATTGATCTCGATTGCTGCAAAGCTATACAATAGAATTCTATTAAATCGCATCAGGGATCCCATTGAGAGACTGCTCCGTGGAAATCAGAATGGGTTCCGTAAAGGTCGTGGGACCATGGAGCTCATTTTGGCACTAAGAAGGATAATTGAAGAGTTATCAAAAAAGAAAGACAGGCATCTGGCTGTTATCTTTGTTGACTTCTTCATGCCTCTGATTCAGTCTCTCGCTCACGTATGTTCAACATACTTTCATTATATGGGATTCCTGATGAAATTATTGCAGCAATCATATCAGTATACAATGGTTCGACAACATTTATATCTACTGTTGATGGTGACACAGAACCATTTGAAGTATTATGGGGAGTCCTCCAAGGAGATACACTTGCGCCATTCTTGTTCATAATTGTGGTTAACTATGTTCTACGCATGTCCTTAGATCATCATAATGATGATGGGGTGATGATAACTCCACCTACTGGCTCCAGAAGTCGAGGGAATCCTGCCAAGTACCTAACTGACCTAGACTTTGCTGATGACTTAGGAGTACTCCCAGAATCACTAGAGGGAGCCCAACGGCTCCTCAGCTCATTGGAACAGGCTGCTTCTAGTGTTGGTCTTTTTATTAACTCAAAAAAGACCGAAATTTTGACAGTAAACTTGGAAAGTCCCCAGCAAGTCTCTGACCGGATGAGCATAAGCTCAAAGGATGGTATGCTTGAGCATGTGGATGACTTCTGTTACCTGGGATCATGGATCCGGAAGTCAGGTGAGGACATCCGAATACGTAAGGGAAAGGCATGGGCGGCCTTGAATAGGCTTTCCAGGATTTGGAAGTCACAGAGAATTAATCGGAAACTTAAGGTCCGATTATTTAGAGCAGCAGTAGTTCCAGTACTCCTCTATGGGAGTCCATACTGGGATCTAACTGCTGAGGACACCAATCTCTGGATTGCACATTTACAAAAATGCTACGCCGAGTTCATTGTGTAAAGTACAATGCACACATCTCCAACCAGACACTATATAACATAGGAGGTGTCTCATTGGTTCCCCCAAGCTTGACACTGGAACAAAGTCGCCTCCGCTTTGCAGGACATTGTTTTCGCCGTGAGG
>JAUCBJ010000708.1:0-49861 GCA_032718475.1 Nemertoderma westbladi | reverse complement strand
CGCGGAACGGGATATTTCAAACAGGCCTTAAGAAATCACTTGAATCGAGATCAGTTGTTATAGATGAAATCTGCCAATGTTTGGCGCTGAAAGTTTAACCCACTGGCTGTTGAGATTTACAGCTCGTAGCTTTAGATGGTTATCTAGAATTTTGTAGAACTAGTAAATCTCAACATTCTATTTATCGAACCTTGATATCAAAGAAAGAGTTGGAAAATGCGGAGTTACATTGGATTAGACTGTTGCAGCAACATTGTTTTAGATATTTTTATTCAACATTGACCAAGAGACAATTTCTACCTGTTACAAACAACTTATTAGCTCTGAACCCTTGATATGATGAAGATCATCGGTTGTTGTTGATTGGCAGTTGATTGGAGAACTCAGATTTGTCTCTTGATGCAAAAAATTCTATCCTACTCCCAAAGGGAGAACCTCCGGTTTGGATGTTGATTTTGCACCTTCATGTGATATCCTTCAAATAATATAATATTATATAATAATATGATAATTTTATATGCTAGGAATATATATTGTATTAGATATCCCATTTGGTGTGCTATACAAATTGGAGTTTGGTCAATGTTTGTATCATTTTACATAAAATTAGACTATTTAAATGTATCAATGAATTTGAATCGCATTTTTCTCAATATTGATATTTTCACGACAAACACCCCATTATCTCAGGAAGTTGTGAACGGTTTTGGCTAAAATTTGGCTCAAATGTTAGTTTTGCCTTGCTATGGAAGTGGGACTAGCCACTAGTCTAACAATTATAACTATATTTAGCTAAATAAATGTAATAAAACTAATGCTAAATATCGAATTTATTTAATTAATTAGTTAATATTATTAAATATAAATTTTTCAAATTTTGTCGAAATTTTATTATTCTAGTTTGAGTTTTGTCAGACACTTTTCTACGTATTATGTAATAACTATTTACATACTTGTGTGTAAAGTAGCACTTTGCAGTGTGATGATCCGAGTGGCTTTGTTACACGAACGAACGTTAGTGAGTGAGTGAAAATAAAGGCACGAGGATCAGAACACTGTAAAGTACTTTGCAACAAGTATGTATGTAGTTTTATTCCAAAATTGTAACATTACGAAATGATTGTACATATACATTATAAGTGATAGAAACTGCACAAATTATATTAGTTGCTGTATAAATAAATGTAAAAATAACATAAATTATGTTATAAATAAGTTAGCTTATATTTATGGTGGCGTTTGGAGCCATGTTATAATAATATAGCTAGGCCCTACTGGTTATTAATAGCTATACCCCGCCTACCGGTAGGTATTGCAGTAGGCCTATCTGGCTGTCAGGCAAATTTTCACCTATTGTTTACGTGGTAACCATGACGGAGTTAAGTAATGTCCACTAGGGGGACATTACTTAACGCCATCATGGTTACCACGTAAACAATAACACCACATACAATACTAAATGTACAGGCCAATACAATGCTGTAATGTCCTCTAAAGTTGTAAAGTCTTAAATAACAACTCGCTGTTAATACTAACGGCATTGAGTAATGTTACAATTTTGGAATAAAATATTATTACAAAAATAATTTCACAGTTTATATCCATTGGAATATATTATAATTATATATACTGATGTAGATTATTTTACATAGGGTTATTATTGTACAGTAGATAAAGTAGATCTGGCTAGATCTACTCTAGTAGATCTGGATCTAGGTTAACTTTAACTTAGATAGTAAAGTTAAGCAGCTACGCCTTAAACCGTGTGCATAAAATGTATAATGGTAAGTAAGTTCAATAAAGTGCGCGATAGGCCTACACACTCTTACAGTACCAGAGCCAGTGCTTCAAACTTTTACTTCCCGAATTGTAAAACCTTCGGTATTAAAAATTAAAATTTGAACGCTCTGCCTTGTGAAATAAAAACCTAGATAATCAAAATTATTTTAAATCTGTTGTTAAATCTCTCTAAATCTCTAAATGTATCTATAAATTTTTTTTATTACAGCCCTGTCTAGCCGGTAAATTTATTTCAGTTAGTAATCTGATTAAAAAGTAATTCAATATATAAAAATACCGATTAAAAACTCCCGAGAGCACTGAAAGTCACTACGATAAAATCACAATAAATTCCGTAACCAAATATACCCACCACCCGACATACACAAATTTCAACTCCCTGTCAGATAATATTTTACTGTATCAAGGTTAGACAGAAAATGGGTTCACAATTTATTAAGGTTAGACAGATAAATGGGTTCACAATATCTGCAAGTTTATCAAATAAGAATATTCTGAATGACACATCAAATGCTCCAGAAAGATCTAGCTGATATATATATATATATATATATATATATATATATATATATATATATATATATATATATATACATAGAAATTGTTGACGTGGTGCCACCCACGTATATATTAGTTTCTGAACGTTTTTTCAATCATTTCTACTAGGTCCTAATGCATTAAATTTGTTATACGTCTTAATAAAGTAAAAATAAAGTTTACTTAAAAAATTTTTTTTCATCTTACACAGTCAAACAAATTTTAGAAAATTCCGTATTATTGATATATATATACATTTTACATTCGAGTTTTCCATAGACTTAATGATAGAGTTGTGGCCCTAGGGCAACATGTACAATTAAATATGGAAGTTGACAAGATGCCACTTTTGCACACGAAAAAATTTAAACTAATTTTTTGAAAAAACTGTAAAGTGGAACGTTGTTTAGAATCTTCATTCAAAAACAAACTGCAATTTATTTTTATTATTTATATTTTTAAAGACATATATACATTCATATATAGATGTTTTTGGGTTGCAAAGGTAATACTAAGTACATAGTATGTTACCCGATAAAGTAGCTAAAGTTATGAACAAATTCAAAATTTGGAAGTTCTATGTTTTAAATTTTATAAACAATTTTTAAGATTGAATTTCAGCCTCTATCGGTTCGGTAAAGGTAAAATCGATAACTTACGAGTATTTTTATTTATTCTAGTCGAATAATCGAGTCAAGAAATGCGATTTTTTAAAAATACACGAAAATGGCCCAGAACCATCTTTTACATATCTAGATACATACTGAAAACAAATTGTTGAATTTATTCAAGCATGCAAGGATCAAAGACACCAAACATAATTAAATAGATTGAAAACATGGTTTATTATTAGAAATGATTTCCAGATATATTCATTTAAAATGTTATTGTATCAATTTTTAGGTGTTTCTAAAAATGGCACCTTGCCTGCATTTACATTTCAAATTACATCTGTTTTAGAAATTGTGAGATTCTGACGTACAAATTATAGCCTGGAATTATTTTTAGTTAGATTCCACTGATATTGACTGTATTATATCCCCCAGAGCTAACCAAACGTCATTTTGTTAAATAGTTAAGTTGTTAACTCTCATTTTTTAAATGTGGTTTAACGTGATACTTTTTAATTAGGTTTTTAATGTGGTTTAATAGTGTTTGATGACAGAAAGACTTGCATACACTAGATACACTCTATATACTATCAAAACAGAATAACTAACATCGCAAATGTCTTAATTTTTAAGAACTTTTTAAGAACTATACTTACTTACTTACCTACTTACTTAACTACTTACTTACTTCCTTAATTACTTACATACATACTTACTATTTACTTTATTTACTTACTTACTTACTTACTTACTTACTAAATTTGGCATCGATTCCCTAATGTGAGACAAGAAATTCAATTGTAATTTTTTTTAATAACTAACATGAAATAACCTCATAAATATTACGGAGAATCTTGTTAGGTTCTTACAGCCTTTATTTGAGACAAAAGATCTGTAATTATTTGGCTATAGGAGCCCCTTGAAGTTGATATTGAATTTGTCTCACGTTTGGGTCCATGTCTCAAATTAGGCAGAATGACTGTACTATATATGATTTAAGCTTGATGTAACTGATACATTCAGTAGGCCTACCGGTACTGTAGCATAAAGATATAACTGTCTTGTAGTACTGTATTAACAGTACTCAGATGCAATTACAATGTATGTGTATAGGGGGCCTATGGTTTCTATACTAGATACAAAGGCCTAGCCTACATTTGTCTCTTGTTATGGTTATAATTTCCTTATCTCAAATTAGGGGAAATTCATGGAAACCGATACCATATTAAAGACAGTAGTCAAATGTAAAACTATGAAATCTTTACCACATAAAAATAGTTTTATATAAAAATATAGCCTTTTTACTATAAAATGTCATAATTTCGAGAATCAGGTCAAAGTGGAATGCAAAAATCTCATATCGATTTTAAAACCTTAAAATTTATGAAAAAAAGCTTCGATTTTTGACGGGCCGCTAGAATATTATAAGTATATCCAATCCGGTTGAATTATACCTAACGATGTACAGGAATGGTTACAGATCATTATTCGAATTAGTTTTAAGTAGGTTTCTGTAATTATTTGGCTATAGGAGCCCCTTGAAGTTGATATTGAATTTGTCTCACGTTTGGGTCCATGTCTCAAATTAGGCAGAATGACTGTACTTATTCACTTACTTATTTATTTACTTACTTACTTACATACATACATACTTTCTTACTTTCTTACTTACTTATTTACTTACTTATTAACTTACTTACATACTTTCTTACTAACGAACGGATTCGTGTCCCCACAAAAAGGCAGCCTGTGGATAGTCTTAATATGTACGTATCAACAAGGACGGATACAAATGGACGGACGAAATGAGAGATGGTTTTCACTTTCAGACATTTAACCCTCTAGCGGCATATTGTAGAATTGCGGACCGAATTCCTCACAAAGGAACTAACAGTATGTTGTCTAGTTCATATATGCTAAGATTCAGAACGGATGGAAATTGACATTTAATGTTTAGACACGGGGCCCTCTAGCGGTAGACTATTGAACTGATTCTGCCCTGAAGTCTCTCAAAAATCTCAACCTTGGCTCTTATTGGTGCCTACAATATTTCAACTTGACAGTTTTAAATCTCACAAAGTTATTAGCATGTCAAAATCGTAACAACGACTACGGCAAAAATTTAATAAAAAATCCCCCCCCCCCCCCCCCCCCCCCCCCCCCTAACAGTGTCACTTCCGCCACAACTCCGTGGCTCGCCCCACAGTTTCACATATAGACTCTCGTACTGTATAAATTGTTGATGGTAGGACTATATAGAACTATGTAATCAATGTCCTGATTGGATCCAAACTAAGCAGAGATTCACTTTGGTAGCAATTAGTACCCAACTCGCCAACTGGGGCGCCTTTGCAGGGCACTGTGGTAATGGTTAGTTGGTTAGTAGTATATTTTCGACACTCAGTGTGTCCCATTTACTTTTTGAGCATCCGAAATAGACTGATCATCTGAAATTATACTTTGAGAGTCCGAGATTCTACTCTGAGTGTCCGAGATTCTACTTCTGAATGTCCGAAATTCTACTTTTGAGTGTCCGAAATTCTACTTCTGCATGTCCGAGATTTTACTTTGAGTGTCCGAGATTCTACTTTGAGTGTCCGAAATTCTACTTTTGAGTGTCCGAAATTCTACTTCTGCATGTCCGAAATTTTACTTTGAGTGTCCGAGATTCTACTTTGAGTGTCCGAGATTCTACTTTGAATGTCCGAAATTTTACTTTGAGTGTCGGAGATTCTACTTTTGAGTGTCTGAGTTTCTACTTCTCAGTTTCAAGGTTTCTATTTCCAAGCTGAATATTTTTTTTTCAAACAAAGCATTTATTAATTTATAACACAGTATACTATGCAGTATAAAATCGCAAAAAATTTAAAAATATACCGTACTGAAATAAAATCACAACATTTTACAAATAAGGAGGATATTCACTAAAACATGTAGGGCAAAGTCCAGGTTTGTCGGGGCACACCGGGCAGATACACCGAGATTTTTTCACTATATCTTTGCTACTACAGACACGACAACGTTTCTGTGGCCATTGGGTTTCCCCAATTTGTTTTTGTTTTACGAGTTTGTGTATTGGAGTCGTTGATGGGGTGGGAGGTACTGGCTGACGTATTGGTTTATGTGGGCTCGTCTGTACCTGGGAAAGGTGGTCAACGACGTCTAGATTATATTCATAAAACGTCATCTGTTTCGGTTTACCATCTTTACCACCGCGTGTTTTTTTTTATCACCACGATATCTTATAAAACTGTTTAGGACCAGACGCTGTATGTAGTGAATGCCTAGTTTGACAAACCATGAATAGGATTTACGTACAGCGCTGCATGAAGATTTATAAGGTTTATTCGTTGATTTGTACTGGATACAATTATATCCACTAGTTTATTAGTGATAAATAAATCGACATAATCCTTTACCTAAAATTCCGTTGTATCTATATACCTTTCCAACCAGTATCCGAGATTTTAAAATCGCGAACTGGAACCCACGAGTGGTTCTCTTCCTCAACAAAGGCCCACGTATTCTGCAGTACTGACAGGAATTCTTCAAATCCTTCGTCTTCTGAGTCTGAGTCACTATCGGTTTCCCAGTCATCCTCATCATCCAAAGTCGAAGTTTCACTGCACTCATAAGAATCGGATTCATCATCTGGATCATATCCATATCTCCTCCTCTGGGTCCGTAGTCTTTGGGGGTATTTCGATGCCATTCCCCCATAAAAATGCCCCTATTTATTAGTTTATACCTAATCAATTTATGTACTACTGGTGGACCGGCAACCGGTAGTGTACAGTAAGTAATTAAAATAAACAATAACACTGTTTCTGGTTTGAAAATCCCGCCAATCTTGGTAGGCTGCAATTGGATATGACCAAGAACAGTGCGGCAAACCTATAGTATGCCCCTACTATTGTCCTAGTGCAATCTGTTAGCCGCAGTACTCAGTAAGATACAATGGACTAGATTTAGGCCCCAGGACACTACCAGGTGGACTAGATCTAGTCCCCCGACAGGAAAGGGTTAAGTAAGGAAGTAAGTAACATAAGAAAGTTACGTTTGTAAGTAAGTAAGTAAGTATAAGTGAATAAAGTATGTAAGTAGTACGTTAGTTAGTACAGTAACTTAAGTAATTAAGTTAGTGAATAAGTACGTAAGAAATAACCTGATTCAGTTCGCCATTGTCCGCGGCGCATCCCATTGTTTCCGAGGGTCGAGGATAAAGTGGTGGATCGACCTTATGATGATCTCCCGGGACCAGAACTAGCATTCTAACCCTAAGCTAGAATGACTGGACTAATCAAATATAATTTTAAGTTTATAAGCTGTTTTAAATTTGTCGGAAGTTCAACCATACAAATTGTCATAATTATATAATAAGTAATACTGTAAAAAAGCTTGCAAAAAAGTATGTTTTAAGAAAGTACTGTAGGGAACATACTGAGAAAATCAAGGTATGTACTGTAGGTCTGTACTGGTATCTAGGTAAGTTTACTACTTAAATAGGTATAATGTAAGTTAGTAACTATGCCTCCATATACCTCACTTACCTACTTACTTACTTACTGACTCACTTACGTGCTCACTCACTTACATTCTTATTTCACCCACTCTCTCAATCACTCACTCATTCACTCACACATTCACTCACTCATTCATTCACCCACTCAATCAATCAGTCACTCACTCAGTCACTCTCTCATTCATTCACACATTCACTCATTCATTCACTCACTCACCCACACACTCATCCACTGACCCACTCATTCACTCACTCGCTCGCTCACCCAAACATTCACTCACCTACTCACTCAGTCACTCACTCACTCACACATTCACTCACCCACTCACTCACTCACTCGCTCATCACACATTCACTCACTCTTATTAACATACTTTATTAAAATATTAACGACTTTTTAAAAGACTATTAACAACTTCCTTGCTTACTTTAACTTTTCTTTAGAGTTTATAACCCACAGTACAAATTATCCATTGTAGAAAAATTTGTCTACGAAAACCATCGGAGTATATTTCAAGTTTAGAATAATTACAAAGACAACAGCCCTAATATTCCGATATATTATTACCATCTCATTAAATGATACTCTAGCTGGTGTGGTGGTTGTACGGCAAACCCCATATTATTGGAAAGATGTGTCTGCATAGAAGGTGTACATTATAAATGTAAAAAACAACCTAAGGACCACTCTGATACAAAGAGGCCAATGGGCCACAAGGCCACACAGTTAGCGCAGATATATGTTGTAACTGTAAAAAGCAACCTTAGGGCCAGTCAGATACGAAAGCAGTCAATGGGCCACAGGGCCTAGAGGCAACATGTTGCCAAGATGCCACTAATGTTGCCATAGGGCCACATTTATATGCTGAGAGGTTGCCAAAGGGCCACTGCCAATTCTGGAGGGGTGGCACAGTGGCAACATTTATATCATTAAAATGTAGTCCGGCGTCCCATTTCGAGTCACAAGTGCCTGATATTGAACCGGTTCGAAGACGTTCTAACTACAGTCACCACGTGAGAGGACCACTCAGGACGGAGATTCGTAAAGCACATCGCCACAAGACACGGGATGCACTAGCAGAAGAATTGAAAACAGCAATTCTAGAAAATCAGGTACCGTTATCTACTTTTAACCCGGTTTTTCCCGATAGTTTGCAAGCTGAACCAGCTTTGGTTAGTTTGCTAAATAAAGGTCCTTCTTTCGTTCCTTTACCATGGCAACCAAAGCTTCATGAAGCACATTTAGATTTTGCATCATTTGCCACTAAAGTTCGTTATCAGTTTCTCCAATTTGAAAAGCAAATTAATAGGGCCACTAAGACTAACACAGAAAAAACACAGATTGTTAATCCGTTGAACTTGGAGCTACAAGAAACTGAAAGTAATTCAACAGTGGTGCCACTTTTCAAGGGTGCTAAAAGTGTTTATTTTAATTTAACATCGACAAATCAAACTATAGACAATTTCCTCTCAGCCATTTATTCAGATTTATTTAATCCCAAACTGAGGAATAAATGTAATGACAATTTGAACCCAGACGAACGTGCAGCAATGAAAAACATAAAGGCAGACAACGATTTTGTGTTGCGCCTTCAAGATAAAGGTTCAAAAAGATTTGTTGCAACTGAACGACAAATTTACAAAGACGGTATTAATAACTACCTTGGTGAAACAGCCCAATTTACACAGCATGGGAAGGTAAACCCTACAGTAGAGTATACAAAACGAATAGCTGCATTTGTTAACAAATGGAAACATATTGAAGTTATTAAAGTCAACAGAGAATGGCTTGTTAATAAGCGTGCGAAAGCTGGAGTTTGTTTCGCTAATATAAAAACCCACAAACCCAATTGGCCACTTAGAAATATTTTATCATCTTGTTCAACTGCTTCACAAAATTTGAGTATCTTAATTGAAAATTTTCTTAAGCCATTTGCAACAAAGCATCCAGCCTACATTAAAAACACATTACACCTTTTAGAGAAAATAGATAACTATAATATAAAGTATGCTCCACTTCCATTAACGGCCCAATTTGCTTGTTTGGATATTGCAAATTTCTTCCCTAGTGTAGATAATAAAGATGGACTTGACAGCGTCAAAGAATTACTTGACCTTTATCCAGAACTCCTACCAGTTAACGCACCACCAAAAGATTGTATCCTAGAAGGTCTTAAATTATGTCTAGAAATTAATAACTGTACTTTTGACAATAAACATTACACACAGTGTTCAGGATCAGCAATGGGTCCCAGTTACTCTTGTTCTTACACTGATGCCTATGGAGCTCGCAAAATAGACACCATTGCAGATCAATCTGATAATTCCCCAGATGAATTTGGAAGATATAGGGATGACATTTTAGTTTTATATTTACATGATATAGATTTAAAATTAAAACAATTAGTTGAGGATTTAAATGATCAAGTAAAGCCAGGACAAATTAAATTCGTTACTGAACAGATGGGGAGAGAAGTTAATTTTTTGGACCTAAAAATTTTCATCGACGCCCATGGAACCATTCAAACAGATATTTTTTTCAAACCTATGGACGTACATCAGTATTTGCATAGGACTTCGTCTCACCCACCGTCTCAGATCAAGTATGTACCGTATGGTGTAGCTTTAAGGTTACGACGAAACTGTAGCAGAGATGTTGATCTCAAGAAGCACTTTATCACTTTTGGAGCAGCTTTTGTAGCACGAGCTTGGAATCTTGATGATGTTTGCAAACAGTTCGCAACGGCAGCGGTTCTATCACATAAAGAGAGTCGAAAGGCGAGAATAAAGACACATATTGATAATAAAGTTATTTATTATGTAGCTAACCACGAACCAACACTTCCAGATTTACATTTGCTAATAAAAAAGTCAAAACATATTCTAAAAAATGACATTTTAACAAAAGAGTTTTCAAATAGTTTTAAATTTAATGTAGTTCACAGACGCGCACCAACTTTACAGAGACTACTAGCACCTTCCACATACAAAGAACCTCTGACCACTCTAGGAACAGGACTCAACAGTTTATCAGATGGGGGCGCCTTTCCTTGCAACAACTGCGTTTATTGTGACAAAATTGAACCAATGGAATTTGTTTCTTCAAAATCGGTGGACCGGCGGAGAAGAATCCCTATAACAGAAAATTTGAACTGCAAGAGTACTAATGTAATTTACCTTGTATCATGTTCTAGATGTAATAAACAAGCGGTGGGTTCTGCAATTAATTTTAAAGCTAGAATTGCTAATTATAAAACACAGATTAAAAACAAAAAGAAGCAGACATGTAAGGTTGATCAACATTTTACAAGCAACGGACATTCATGGGAAGATTTTCATATAACACCAATAGATAGTATTAAGGGATACAAGGGAAAAGAACTCAAAATCCAAATGAGAAAGAGGGAGGGTTACTACCAGTGCACACTGCAGACCTTGGAACCATACGGAATAAACACAATTAATGAAGCAACCGCAAATTTACATGGCTACACAGGTTTTCTTCAAGAAGATTAAGACTTTATATTTATGTTGTTACCTAGTTTATTTATACAGTATTTCAATTATTTATTGTTCTAGAAAATTAATTTGAATTTAAGAAAAAATACATGAATAAGAGTCACGCTGACTCGAAATATCGTATACATTTTATTTTTATTGCTTGATATTGGTCTGTCTATTATTATTATTATTTTCGTTCTACACTTGACTATATTTGAGAGACCGGATCATGCTGAACATGGTTGTTTGAAAAAGCGTTCCTACTTGATTTAATTATATTTAGCAACCATGCCTTGGTCAAATTTCGTTAAAGCTAAGTTTTGTGAACTGAGAAGTTTAGGTACCCATTACATACAAGCAAGAAATCAATTTTATTTTCTTAATACTTGCTTAAACAAAGATCTATTACCGAATGGGTTAAATTTGCGTGCACACCTACATTTAAACTTTTTTTCGCCGGAGTGTCGTAATGATTTTGGAAAAGAATTGTATAAAATTGAACATAAATTATTAGTTACAATGAAACAAGATGCCCACGTCAAGTGGCAATATTTTCTGCAGAAATTTATGCAGACTAAGTATTACATACAAACTGTTATACAACCTAATGTTTGTCGGGAAGTTCTTCACCAATCACACGTTGAACTTCATCATATTAATCATATTTCAAGACAGAGACATCGGAAAAAAATTCATAATTTATTAAAATGTAGTCCGGCGTCCCATTTCGAGTCACAAGTGCCTGATATTGAACCGGTTCGAAGACGTTCTAACTACAGTCACCACGTGAGAGGACCACTCAGGACGGAGATTCGTAAAGCACATCGCCACAAGACACGGGATGCACTAGCAGAAGAATTGAAAACAGCAATTCTAGAAAATCAGGTACCGTTATCTACTTTTAACCCGGTTTTTCCCGATAGTTTGCAAGCTGAACCAGCTTTGGTTAGTTTGCTAAATAAAGGTCCTTCTTTCGTTCCTTTACCATGGCAACCAAAGCTTCATGAAGCACATTTAGATTTTGCATCATTTGCCACTAAAGTTCGTTATCAGTTTCTCCAATTTGAAAAGCAAATTAATAGGGCCACTAAGACTAACACAGAAAAAACACAGATTGTTAATCCGTTGAACTTGGAGCTACAAGAAACTGAAAGTAATTCAACAGTGGTGCCACTTTTCAAGGGTGCTAAAAGTGTTTATTTTAATTTAACATCGACAAATCAAACTATAGACAATTTCCTCTCAGCCATTTATTCAGATTTATTTAATCCCAAACTGAGGAATAAATGTAATGACAATTTGAACCCAGACGAACGTGCAGCAATGAAAAACATAAAGGCAGACAACGATTTTGTGTTGCGCCTTCAAGATAAAGGTTCAAAAAGATTTGTTGCAACTGAACGACAAATTTACAAAGACGGTATTAATAACTACCTTGGTGAAACAGCCCAATTTACACAGCATGGGAAGGTAAACCCTACAGTAGAGTATACAAAACGAATAGCTGCATTTGTTAACAAATGGAAACATATTGAAGTTATTAAAGTCAACAGAGAATGGCTTGTTAATAAGCGTGCGAAAGCTGGAGTTTGTTTCGCTAATATAAAAACCCACAAACCCAATTGGCCACTTAGAAATATTTTATCATCTTGTTCAACTGCTTCACAAAATTTGAGTATCTTAATTGAAAATTTTCTTAAGCCATTTGCAACAAAGCATCCAGCCTACATTAAAAACACATTACACCTTTTAGAGAAAATAGATAACTATAATATAAAGTATGCTCCACTTCCATTAACGGCCCAATTTGCTTGTTTGGATATTGCAAATTTCTTCCCTAGTGTAGATAATAAAGATGGACTTGACAGCGTCAAAGAATTACTTGACCTTTATCCAGAACTCCTACCAGTTAACGCACCACCAAAAGATTGTATCCTAGAAGGTCTTAAATTATGTCTAGAAATTAATAACTGTACTTTTGACAATAAACATTACACACAGTGTTCAGGATCAGCAATGGGTCCCAGTTACTCTTGTTCTTACACTGATGCCTATGGAGCTCGCAAAATAGACACCATTGCAGATCAATCTGATAATTCCCCAGATGAATTTGGAAGATATAGGGATGACATTTTAGTTTTATATTTACATGATATAGATTTAAAATTAAAACAATTAGTTGAGGATTTAAATGATCAAGTAAAGCCAGGACAAATTAAATTCGTTACTGAACAGATGGGGAGAGAAGTTAATTTTTTGGACCTAAAAATTTTCATCGACGCCCATGGAACCATTCAAACAGATATTTTTTTCAAACCTATGGACGTACATCAGTATTTGCATAGGACTTCGTCTCACCCACCGTCTCAGATCAAGTATGTACCGTATGGTGTAGCTTTAAGGTTACGACGAAACTGTAGCAGAGATGTTGATCTCAAGAAGCACTTTATCACTTTTGGAGCAGCTTTTGTAGCACGAGCTTGGAATCTTGATGATGTTTGCAAACAGTTCGCAACGGCAGCGGTTCTATCACATAAAGAGAGTCGAAAGGCGAGAATAAAGACACATATTGATAATAAAGTTATTTATTATGTAGCTAACCACGAACCAACACTTCCAGATTTACATTTGCTAATAAAAAAGTCAAAACATATTCTAAAAAATGACATTTTAACAAAAGAGTTTTCAAATAGTTTTAAATTTAATGTAGTTCACAGACGCGCACCAACTTTACAGAGACTACTAGCACCTTCCACATACAAAGAACCTCTGACCACTCTAGGAACAGGACTCAACAGTTTATCAGATGGGGGCGCCTTTCCTTGCAACAACTGCGTTTATTGTGACAAAATTGAACCAATGGAATTTGTTTCTTCAAAATCGGTGGACCGGCGGAGAAGAATCCCTATAACAGAAAATTTGAACTGCAAGAGTACTAATGTAATTTACCTTGTATCATGTTCTAGATGTAATAAACAAGCGGTGGGTTCTGCAATTAATTTTAAAGCTAGAATTGCTAATTATAAAACACAGATTAAAAACAAAAAGAAGCAGACATGTAAGGTTGATCAACATTTTACAAGCAACGGACATTCATGGGAAGATTTTCATATAACACCAATAGATAGTATTAAGGGATACAAGGGAAAAGAACTCAAAATCCAAATGAGAAAGAGGGAGGGTTACTACCAGTGCACACTGCAGACCTTGGAACCATACGGAATAAACACAATTAATGAAGCAACCGCAAATTTACATGGCTACACAGGTTTTCTTCAAGAAGATTAAGACTTTATATTTATGTTGTTACCTAGTTTATTTATACAGTATTTCAATTATTTATTGTTCTAGAAAATTAATTTGAATTTAAGAAAAAATACATGAATAAGAGTCACGCTGACTCGAAATATCGTATACATTTTATTTTTATTGCTTGATATTGGTCTGTCTATTATTATTATTATTTTCGTTCTACACTTGACTATATTTGAGAGACCGGATCATGCTGAACATGGTTGTTTGAAAAAGCGTTCCTACTTGATTTAATTATATATATATATATATATATCTGTATATGTACTCCCCAAGATTGACACTTGAACGGAACTGCCTCCATTTTACAGGACATTTCTTTCGCCGTGAGGACCAGCCAGTGCATAATCTTGTACTTTGGCGGCCTCATGGAGTGAATAAGCATGGTGGACAGCCCATGACTTTCTTGAGACGCATCTTAAAGGACACTGGCATTGAAGATGCGGATGATCTAGCAAATGTCATGGGTGATAGGGAGTTGTGGCGGCGCAATTTTACTGACAAACTGGCACAGCATTCTCAATATTTAGGTAATATATATATATAATGCAGCTGCAATGTAGCATACCGATAGTAGTAGTATTAGTAGTTCACTAATCTCAGAGGGCGGGGTGTGTAATAATTCTCAGCTATAATCTCAGAGATAATAACTCAATATTTAGCTGGCAATCAATTCATCTTTCCCATTTATCCGTTTTGTTTATTTATCCACTAATTTTTTTTTATTTTTATTTTTTATTTATTATGAAACATTTTCTAAACTTGCATGCACACAAATAAATTGTAACTATGTAATAATTGGAGTACGATAAGTCAAATAATTAGTAAATTACGGTAAATGAAAAAATATTATGAATATATTTGACTTGATGCATAGTAAAGACAGAGGTTGATCGGGAAGGCCCATTACATCAACCACCGAATAGGCATTAATAATATGAATAATATATTGTAATATTGTATTAAAATTTGTTAATATTAGTTCGGAAATGTAATTATTCTACTGATGGAAAGATAAAGTGTATTGGTTGTAAGATACATTTTGAATTACATTTTATATATTTCTAAGTAGGTCTAGTGCGATTAGAAAGAAAATTAAATCACGATATGTATAATAAAGCATTATTCCTAACTAAAATTGATAGATTACGTATACTTATTTACTCATGCTAATGTAATAACATAACCTTTAAATATACTGCTAAGGTGCTAACTTATCTATAATTTGTGAAAAAACTACGTAGAGAGGATAAATATGTATTTGCATAAGAAATTATTGCGATTGACTCAGAAAGGCATCTAATGAGCGTTTAAAAATAGACAAATTTTCTGATTGACGTACAGAGGTTGGCATTGAGTTCCAGATTTCTGGGGCTTTGATTTTGATTGATTGCCTGGCTAAACATAAACGCCTACGTGGTACGATACAGTTCAGGTCAGTTACAGCACGTGTTCGGTGATTGTGTGTGTTTGATATCAAGGTTAGAAGTGTTGGGAAAATATCATTCGGCAATATGTAGTGCAAGTGTTTATAACAAAGTAGTACGACTTGTTTAATGTAAGTTGATCGTATTGTAAGTGGATTGAAGTTGACGAAGCCCCTATGAATGATAATGTTTTTTGCCTTTTGTTGAAGATTATGCAACATTCTATAAGTTGTATTTGGCTTAACATAGTATTTTTTTCGCTTTCTCTTGCGTATATAGTGTTTGTTTGGGTGTTCTCTGTTATTTGTAAAGTCTGTGTATTTATATGATGTTGCTGCCGAAACTGCGGTGTAATATAAGTAGGGGCTGATCATTGTGTTATAAAGAGTTGCTGCCACTTGTGGTGTAATGAAATGTTTTATTTTATTGATAATGCCGATGTTTCGACTTATTTTATTGCGTAGGTATTCGTAATGGTATTTCCATGTAAGGTGTTCATCTATAAGAACTCCGAGAAACTTAATAACTGTATTTCTCTGGATAACAATATTGTTGATCACAATATCCATTGGTTGGTTTAGTTTAAGTGGTTTGTTCGTGGTGCGAAATATAATGTAGCTAGTTTTTTTAGTGTTTAATGATAGTCTATTTAATTGAAACCATTTAGTTAAATTTAGGAGGTCGTCGTTTGTTTCAGTGATAAGTTTCTTGACTACTACTACTACTAGGATCGCATTGCTGCATTGCAGCTGCATTTTTAAGAATGCTGTGCCGGCTTGTCAACAAAATTGCACCACCACAACTCCCTATCACCCATGACATTTGCTAGATCATCCGCATCTTTAAGGCCAGTGTCCTTTAAGATGCGTCTCAAGAAAGTCATGGGCTGTCCACCATGCTTATTCACTCCATGAGGCTGCCAAAGTACAAGATTATGCACTGGCTGGTCCTCACGGCGAAAGCAATGTCCTGCAAAGCGGAGGCGATTTTGTTCTAGTGTCAAGCTTGGGGGAACCAATGAGACACCTCCAATGTTATATAGTGTCTGGTTGGAGATGTGTGCATTGTACTTGACACAATGAACCCGGCGTAGCATTCTTGTGAATGTGCCATCCAGAGATTTGGTGTCCTCAGCAGTTAGAGCCCAGCATGGACTCCCGTAGAGGAGTACTGGAACTACTGCTGCTCTAAATAATCGGACCTTAAGTTTCCGATTAATTCTCGGTGACTTCCAAATCCTGGAAAGCCTATTCAAGGCTGCCCATGCCTTTCCCTTACGTATTCGGAGGTCCTCACCTGACTTCCGGATCCATGATCCCAAGTAACAGAAGTCGTCCACATGCTCAAGCATACCATCCTTTGAGCTTATGCTCATCCGATCAGAGACTTGCTGAGGACTTTCAAAGTTAACTGTCAGAATTTTGGACTTTCTGGAGTTAATAAAAAGACCAACACTAGAAGCAGCATGTTCTAATGAGCTGAGGAGCCGTTGGGCTCCCTCTAATGATTCTGACAGTACTCCTAAGTCATCAGCAAAGTCTAGATCAGTTAGGTACTTGGCAGGATTTCCTCGACTTCTGGAGCCAGTAGGTGGAGTTATCATCACCCTATCATCATTATGATGATCTAAGGACATGCGTAGAACATAGTCAACCACAATAATGAACAAGAATGGTGCAAGTGTGTCTCCTTGGAGGACGCCCCATAACACTTCAAATGGTTCTGTGTCAACAGTAGACACAAATGTTGTCGAACCATCGTATACTGATCTGATTGCTGCAATAATTTCATCAGGAATCCCATATAATGAAAGTATGCTGAACATACGTGAGCGAGAGACTGAATTAAAGGCCTTGAAGAAGTCAACAAAGATAACAGCCAGATGCCTGTCTTTCTTTTTTGATAATTCTTCAATTATCCTTCTAAGTGCCAAAATGGGCTCCTTGGTTCCACGATCTTTGCAGAACCCATTCTGATTTCCACGGAGCAGTCTCTCAATGGGATCCCTGATGCGATTTAATAGAATCCTATTGTATAGCTTTGCAGCAATCGAGATCAATGAGATTCCCCGAAAAGAACCATAGAGTGTTAGGTTGCCCTTCTTGAGAACTGGCACCAACTTATTTGTTTTCATTTCTTGTGGGACTCTTGTTGTTCGGTACATGTCTACTATGATGGGATAGATGAGCTTTAAACACTCAGGTATTTTAAAGACCTCAGGGGGAACACCATCTACTCCACTGGCACGATTGGTCTTAATGCTCTTTGCAGCAGCGAGGAGCTTTTCAAAGTGGGCTTTCCAACCTTTGAGGCGATTGGCTGGTGATTCAGCCTTAACCTTGGTGGTTGGTTGGCTTTTCCGCCCAGAAAGCAGATTGATCGATTTCCATGCCTGGGATGATTGCCTGCTGTCGTCAGCATCATTGATATCTATTTAATTGAAACCATTTAGTTAAATTTAGGAGGTCGTCGTTTGTTTCAGTGATAAGTTTCTTGAGGTCCTTCCCTGAGGTTAGTAAGTTAGTATCATCTGCAAACAGAATAAATTTTGCTAGTTTACACGTGTTAGTCAAGTCATTACAATAAATTATGAACAGTAGTGGACTAAGGAGTGTACCTTGAGGCAGTCCAATTGTAATTTGTTTTCGTTGTGATTTACCTTTTCCTACTGTCACATATTGAGTTCTGTCCGATAAGTAGTTTGTAATCCAGGCCAACGCAGTTTCAGTAATTCCGTAACGTTGTAATTTTTCCAGTAATATTCTGTGGTTTACAGTGTCAAACGCTTTCGATAAATCAATTGAGACACCTATTGCATATTCCCCGAATCTAGAGCATTTGTAATATGGTCTAGTAGTATAAGTAGAGCTTGTTGAGTTGATTGATCTCTTATTTCTAAAGCCAAATTGTGCTGGAGAAAGTATGGCTTCTCTTATTAAGTAATCTGTGAGTTCTGTGTGAACGATTTTTTCAAGTATTTTGGAAAAATATGCTAATACGGATATTGGTCTGTAATTCTCAACAAGTGTCGGATTATCAGTTTTAAATATTGGGATAATACGTGCAATTTTCATTTTATTGGGGAAATATCCACTACATAGAGACATGTTAACTATATAAGCAAGGGGCTCAGCGATAAGAGATATTGTTGGTTGGACGGTTGATGAGGCTAGTTCGTCATATTCAGGGCTTGTTCTTTTGTTTAGTTTATTTGATGTTTGAATAATTTGAGATGGTGTGATAGTGTTAAATGTTGAAACTTTCTTTGTTGGTCCGGTTTTTGGTAAATAATCTAGTGGTGAACCTTGAGTCTCGGGGATTTTTTGTTCAAGTTTTGATCCAATTGTGATGAAATGGTTGTTAAATACTGTTGCTATATCTGTTGCATCTGTGTACGTACGTGTGGCGCTCTTTGCGTTGTTGTGTGTATAAATTGTACCTAGAGCAGACTGATCGTGTGTTCCTTGTGTGGTTGTTGTTGTTTCTTGTTGTTGAGTGACGGTGATGTGTTCTTACGTTGTTTATTGATTCATTGATTGATATTTTTCCACACTGATCTGATATTTTGCTTTTTAAAATCAAGAACCTTGTTGTAATAAGTCTTTTTAGCAGTACGAAGTAGAGCATCTAGTGCGTTTCGGTAATTTTTGAATCGTATTAGTTTTTCGGGAGTTGGGCAGTGAATGTAGTTGCCATAAAGTCTATCTCTTTTTTTGTTGCATGATGTAGACTGTTTGTTAACCATGGTTTTTGTGGGTTGAGTAATTTTATTTGTTCGAGTGGGAAATGCTTATTGTATAGTGTGTGATAACGTTCTAGAAAAGTATCATAAGCAGTATTTGCAGTTGTCATTGAATACACATCAGTCCAGTTGGTCAATAGTAGCTCTGTTTTAAATTTTTGTTGTTTATTAAGGTCGTTTATTTTTCTTCTGTAGCTGTATTGGCTCGGTGGTTTTTGTTTTGTAATGGTGTCAGTTAGTGCAAATATTGGTAGGTGATCAGAAACAGGTGAAATCAATAATCCAGATTTAAGGATTCCATCGGTGTTACTGTAAATGTTATCAATTAGAGTGGCAGAGTGATCAGTGATTCGCGTTGGTTTGGATATAGTATGTGTGTAATTAAACGATGTCATAAAATTAAAGAAATTCGAGTTTGATGTGTTATTGTTTATTTTTAGTAAATCGATATTAAAATCCCCAAGTAAAAAACATGGTTTATTTTCATTATTTATTTGTTCTAGTAAGGGGTTTAATGCCGATATTGTATCTTCTATATTACTGTCAGGTGGCCGATAAATTACTCCAACGATTATATTTTTTGATTTCTCCTGTGGAATTTCTATATATATTGTCTCAATAGCCTTATTGTTTGTTTTACGTCGTTAGTCATTACGTGGTATAACCGCCAGGTCAGTATGTACATAGATACCGACTCCTCCACCCATTTTATCATACCTTGGTTGAGATAATAGCTATAATTTGGGATCTTAAAGTTTGGGTCTGAATTTCGTAAATGAGAGGTATTTGAGGGACATTGAATATCAGGATTAAAATCGGTGTCGAAATCTGTATCTTTTATAGTTTTTGAATCTCTTATTTTGTAGGTGTCAAAATATAGTGAGTCTAGGTAAGAAATGTCTACGTGTTGTGGTATACGGTAGTCATGTAGAGTGAGTATGAATTCGTTGTCATCTTGTATGTGTACAAAAGGAAGAGTGTCAGAAAGACACTCGTGACAAAACCATGGCAATGGGGAATGCTGTAATCGGTTATAATCTTTTTTTGTGAAAGAACCATTTAGACATTTTGTGTGTAACCAATTGTCGCAGTTATCACAACAAATAGCTGGCTGAAAGTTACCAACCTCTGTATGGCATATCTTACATGAAAATTTAGGGCTTACTGTTACAGGCGCCATTTTAAAGGTGAAGGTATGTCAATATAATACAATATATACAATATAATATACACACACACACATGCGCGTTCACGTTTATGTATATCAACTGCTGTCTGAACTGCTGAACTGTCATCTACAATGCCACCACAATCCCCAGATAACTCCTTTATTTTGAGTGACGATTCGCCCGAAATGAAACGTGATTCCTGCGGTCGTTCCGACGAAATTTGTCAACTAATAGAGGGACAGCCTACATGTTCGGAGTGCGTACAGCAGCTACTGCGCCTGGGACGACGCTCTCTATCGGAAAGGGTCTGTTTGGGGACTAATTCCCCCCTTTGATCGGGTCTCAGCCTCAGGAGGCACAGGGTGGTGGACCTGGACGTGGAACAGTATCCACAGCCACTCGAGTTTCGACTGCTTCTCGGAGAAACACTAGATCAACAGTGACATCACATATCAACGAAGGTCCGTCACCGAAAAACGTCGGGAAAAAATCGTCTATGTCAACGAAGACCACCGGTAAACCAAAAAGCGGGTGTCGGCAACAAACCAACATCGAAAACTGGGTCCAGTTCCAGTAGGCCTAGTGATATCTCACCAATGGGGCCCCCTTTGGGAGGATCATCCGGCTCCACAAATAATTCTAGCGTAAATGTTTGGGCACCAAAGTCTTCCACTCCCACTGCTAACAACTGTACTGCTAATACGGTTCCAACCGGGTGTAAGATTTGCTCGCGCGATGCTTCCTCCTTTAACAGCCGCTGGATTGGTTGTGTGGGGTGCGAGTATTGGGTTTGCTACGAATGCGCCTTCGATGCCCTACCCACCCGCCAGGTCAATGGTGCAGAATGCTTCTACGACCGAGCTAACTCCGGACACGACGAATATTCGCCATGGGTTTACCTGTGTCGCGACTGCCACAAATGCATTACTCGCAGTCGCAGCGATAAACCGAAGAGTTCCACAATCACTCTTGAGGATCGTGTTGAACAGTTAAGTAATCTAGTCGCATCTCAATCGGACCTTATAAGAACTGTGACTGCAGATCTGAAAACAAGGGAAGACTCCCTAGGTTGCGAGTCTAATGCTCCACGGGGTGTTCACAATAGTAACCCTGCACGTCTAGCACAGGTTGTTGAATCCTCCATTAAGGATGTACTTCGCAATGAGCAAATTTGCAAATAAGTTATTGTCGCTCGCCTACCGGAGTCCAACGGCCCAAGTGCAGACAGAGCAGCTGTAACAAAATTATGTGAAGAATTTTCGGTTGACCCGCTTTCCGTTGGTGATATATCAAGGTTGGGACGTCACTGTGAAGGTCGCGATCGTCTCCTGAAGGTTTCCTTCTCTTCCAACTTAGAGGCCCGATACCTGCGAGTAAACCACAACCTGAACCGCTCCAACGAGAACGTCTCGGATATCTCGAGGAAATTAAGGATCCGACCAAGCCTCCTGGTAGGGGAACGGAAGTTGATGAGCGACCGATCAAAGTTAGTTCACTCACTGAACAATGCGGCAAACAACGAGGAGGTAAGTTTCAGTTTGCGATCGGACGGTTCAATTTGGAAGTTTGAACACCACGAAGATGGAAAGTGGAAACGCAACCGCCAATGGAACCATCAACAAGTTAGCGATGACCATACGAGAAATCATGCGTCGGAATCATCGCGGCCCTCAGTCGGAGTTCTCTCCCAGGCCCAGGGAAACAAGTAAAGGGAGGGTCTAGCCCAGCACTGGGACCGTTTATTAAGTGTTGTCATTTTAATGCTCGCTCATTAAAAAATAAACTGATAGAGTTACAATATTTACTATCTGATCAACAATACGATATAGTTTGCATAACTGAAATGTGGCTTAATGACGATGTACCAAATTCTTTACTAGTGAATGGAAGTAACTACTCGGTAATTGCCAGGGCTGACCGTAAACTCCGCGAGGGTGGAGGCGCCGCGATTTTAGCTCGTAACAATCTTAAATGTGTCGAAGTACCTCTCCCTGCTAACTCAAACAATACAGAATACTCGTTGGTGGTCATTGATATATTAGGCCATCTCGCTCTCTCCCATCGGTTAGCCTGTGTGTATAGGCCACCTCCCCGTCCGGATGTTTCAGATCACAGTCAGATCCTCTGGAATGACCTATCAGTTCTTTGTGATGTTGTTTTTCCGTTTACCATTGTAGGTGATTTTAATTTTCCCCAATTTGATTGGAAAGAATTTTCTTACCCCGACAATTACCTGTATAATAAATTCGGTGATTTTGTGTTACAAAATAGTTTATACCAGATCCAGTTAGTCCCCACCTGTGGAGATAATGTTCTGGATCTAGTGTTTACTACTGACCGAAAATTTATCAGCGACGTTCACACTGACACGCCGTTTTCCACTAGTAACCACGATTGTGTTGTGTTTGATATCATTGTATGAAGAAATGACAGCGCACCTGCACCTATTACGGGATACTATGACTACTCAAACGGAGACTATACTTCTTTTAATAATTATATTAGAAATGCTGATCTTATTTCACAGCTTGCTTCTTGTACTACAGTGAATGAATATTACAATACTTTTAGTGCTGTAATTAAATCAGGTGTTGAACAACTTGTTCCTTTTAAATCGTTTAATGTCGATAAAAGAAAAAGTTATCCTTTATATGTTAAGCGCCTGCAGCCCGCAAAAAAAAAGCTGTGGATAAGGCGTAATACCGAGCATGGGAAACAGGCGTATCAGCGGGTGGCACTACTAGCTTCCAAAGCGGCTCTTCGTGCCACCTGCGCATACGAAACTAAAATTCTCAACTCGGCCGACCCCAATAAAATATTTAAATATATGAACTCCAAAAGGAAGGATCGTAATGTAATTGGACCTTTGAAACATAACGGCGAAACTGTAGTAGATGACAGTACCAAGGCGAAAATTTTCGCCGATGTCCGAGCTGAAAATTTTTCGAATGACAACCACAGTGTCCCAATATTCAACCGTAGGGTTCCTACTGGTACATCTTTGTCTACTGTAGATTTATCCCCAGTTCGTGTGTTAACAATGTTAACTAAAATGCCAGCCAAAAAGAGTGCGATGCCAGACAACTTGCCTAGCATTTTATTTGCCAGATTAGCTATTAATATCGCCGCACCACTATCTGTTTTATTTAAGTTATCTCTCGAAACATACACACTTCCATCTGCATGGCTCACAGCTACTATTATACCATTGTTTAAAAAGGGTGATCCTTGTAACCCATACAATTACCGTCCAATATCGTTAACGTGCATATCTTGTAAAGTGATGGAAATGTGTATAAAAAGTGACATTATTCTGTATCTACGCAATAATAATATTATTTCGAAGTCCCAACACGGGTTTCTTCATCGTAAATCCACGTGTACCCAGCTATTAGATTGTGTGACTGACTGGTTTCGTATTTTAGATAAACGTAGGAATATCGATATTATTTATGTTGACTTTGCCAAAGCTTTCGATTCTGTAGTTAAATCAAAATTATTGTGTAAGTTAGCTGCTTATGGGATTTCTGGAAATCTACTAGATTAGTTGAATGCTTTCCTCTTAAACAGATCTCAACAAATTATTATTATCGGAAATGAGTTTTCACCACTAGTTGCTGTGAAATCAGGCACACCCCAAGGAAGTGTTCTGGGACCAGTGCTATTTCTTGTTTTCATTAACGATCTGCCAGACCTGTTAAACCCCATAACAGTGAAACTTTTTGCTGATGATGTGAAATTGTATTCTAGTACAACCGAGAGTGAATCCCTCGCCCAAGCACTCAGCAAGCTGGAGGCATGGGCGAGCGAATGGCAGCTCTCTATTGCAACCCATAAATGTATTGTTATTTATGTTGGCTCATCCAATGCGAAGCGCGAATACACTCTCAATTCGTCTGTGCTAACCTCTGATACACAGTGTAAGGACCTGGGCCTAACAATTTCATCCGATCTAAAATTCGATCTTTATTGTAGAGACCAAACAGCAAAAGCTTACAAAGTTATCAATATGTTATTCAGGAGCATCGATACTAGTAACCGTCAAGCTTTAATAATAGCTTATAAAGCCATAGCTCGGCCACTTGTAGAATATTGCACGCCTGTCTGGTCTCCACATACAAAACGCAGCATAGACATGATTGAGGGTGTTCAACGCTACTTTACTCGTCGTCTGTTTATGCGCTGTAAGATACCCTACTCTAGCTACATGGACCGCCTCGAACGGCTTTCCCTACAACCTTTAGAAGTGCGTCGAACGATATTCGACCTAAAAATGGTTTACAAAATTACATACGGTCTTGTTGATCTTGACTTTGATAATTATTTCTCTCAAGCTCCCCGAGCTGGTCTTCGTGGCAACAGTAGGAAACTTTACGTACCTAGGTGTCGTTTAGATATCAGCAAACATTCTTTCTCATCTCGTGCAGTCAGAATATGGAATAATCTCCCTTCTTCAGTCGTTGATTCTTGTAACCTGAACATATTTTCACGCAAGTTGCTGGCGATCGACTTTTTGGAACACTGTAATTTTACACGACCCCCTGGCAATCCATTATTTTTAGCATAACAGTGACAAGTATCTTTTTTGTCATTTTTTTTTATTGTTTTAGTTTTTCGTCTCGTTTTTCTTTTTATAAGTCTCAATTTTATTAGAAATTTAAAATATTATAGCAATTTGTAAAGTGTACTGTATGTGCATTACAGTATATTTTATGTTCACTTTATAGTACCCAAACTCCCGTAAGTGCCTTGAGCCTGGGCAGTTTCCCTCCCCGACCTTTTGTGTATTCATTGTTCTGTATGTATGTTTCTATGTTATGTGTATTTCACATATTTTAATATCGAGTTTTAAATAAATAAATAAATAAATAAATAAATATATTATATATTGGGTCATGCATACTATACTACTGTAGTTCGGCCATAGGGACATCTATTGCCCGATACCCGACTAAATAGCCTGTGTTATTTATATGTTACTATAAATTCTAAAATGATAATATTTCATCAATATAATATATCTCAAATAGAGAAATAGTTCAAATTTTATTTTATTCAAATTAATAACCAATTTTTATATATATTTGGAAAATATTTTTTAATATATATTTAATGACGTATTCAATTTATAATAAAGAATATATATATTTTTGAATAATTGAATGTAAAATAATATTTAATATTCAATTACATGAAAAAATTGTCTCTGAAAGAAATATTTGTTTCAGATCATTAGTATTTATATTTATACATTTTTCTTTAATTATAGGAATATATTAAATTTTCGAAAATATTTGTAGCGAAAAGTCATCTGGAATAAAATTAATAAAATAAATAAAGTGAAAAAAAAAACATTGGGCAAACTCCACAGCATTAAGGTCCACACACACACATGAACGCACATTATGTGTATATAATATATAAATATGTCGTTACTACTTAGAGCAAATTTGTTCACTTCCTTTTACCAGTACCGTTTCGTTGTTTCTGCTGTTGCTTCTCATTCCCCTTGGCAGCAGTGAGTGGTTTTAAATTGGGTTGGTGAGCGACGGGCTTCGGATATATCGGTGTGGTGGTATGCTTTGAATTCGGTGTAGCGTTGATCGTAGGCTTCGCTCCAACAGTGTTTCCCTCGTTCGCTTTAGCTTGGCCTATTCCACTGACCATCGGAGGTTTCCAAGCATTAACATCGTTAATGCTATTAATAATGATTATTAAAACAATAAAATAGGACATGGGGTCTTATTCCCTCAGATACTACCTAGCATTTAGGGCCACTTGGCCCACTGTTAGTACTCAGGCACTAAGGCCCATCAAAAAACAAAATACCAAATCGATTTTAGTGCTACATAACCCAACCCAACTACCACAAGAAAAATTACACCAAACCATACAGTAACTACTGGTTCCGGTAAGTATTGCACGAAATAGGCTATCCCATAAATTACGAAAAATATAGGACATTTTGTCAGCCGAAAAGGTAAGTCTAAGTAATAAATTTTATAAAAATAAAAGGGTTTCGGAGATTTAAACACTGAACCCTGGGATTCGTGGTTCTCCTCATCAGCAGTGTGCCACGAACCCCACACCTACCCTAACAAAACTGCACCACTAAATTAAGACAATGACCAATAAATTAGAAATCCTGCCGTACCACCAAACAGAGTTGAAACCACCCACCCCCAATGTACAGTTGTATGTTACCATCAGCCCCAAATGCATAAACATGATTCCCCACTGAATTCAACCAAACCCAATTAGCACCTACCGGTATGTTCAGATAAATGATCAGATTTTTAAACAAAATTGCGCAGATGTCAGAATGCTAGGTAGTATCTGAGGGAATAAGACCCCATGTCCTATTTTATTGTTTTAATATTAATATTACAATCCCTCTAAAGTCGTGGTTGTCAACATAATATAATTAATAATGATTGGTCGCCCTCTCTCGGTTGCTGCAAATATGCGGCCGTCGGTACTCCATACCATGCGACTTCCACCCTTCTCCTTTGCAGCTGTCAGGAGAGCCGATTTGCGTTTTGTTAATGAGTCAGACACGAAGATACCCGTTCCTTTAAACAATCGTCGATTTTGTATAACCTTAGCCTTTGCCCTATGATTGGTAAATTTAATAATCGAGAGATTTTTCAGTTTCGGTTCTCCGAACATTCCGGTTCTCTCGGTTGCTGCAAATATGCGGCCGTCGGTACTCCATACCATGCGACTTCCACCCTTCTCCTTTGCAGCTGTCAGGAGAGCCGATTTGCGTTTTGTTAATGAGTCAGACACGAAGATACCCGTTCCTTTAAACAATCGTCGATTTTGTATAACCTTAGCCTTTGCCCTATGATTGGTAAATTTAATAATCGAGAGATTTTTCAGTTTCGGTTCTCCGAACATTCCGGTTCTCTCGGTTGCTGCAAATATGCGGCCGTCGGTACTCCATACCATGCGACTTCCACCCTTCTCCTTTGCAGCTGTCAGGAGAGCCGATTTGCGTTTTGTTAATGAGTCAGACACGAAGATACCCATTCCTTTAAACAATCGTCGATTTTGTATAACCTTAGCCTTTGCCCTATGATTGGTAAATTTAATAATCGAGAGATTTTTCAGTTTCGGTTCTCCGTCATCCGAATCGTGGGTTTTATCTTTTTCCTGGTTCGTGGCCGCTCTGTTTATTAAGTTGTGGCATCTATCGACGTCATGAATACCCAAGTTAAGACCAAGTTTCTTATTTATGAAGTCGACGGCGTGGCGTGCAGGAAGGTCGATGTCGTCATCCCCCTGAGTAAAACCGTGAAGAAGAACGCAATTGCGACGTGAATATTGTTCTTGGTCATCTACCTCCGATGACAAATCATTGAGGCGTTCAGTGATTTTAGTGTAGTTGTCAGCGCATTTCGTCATATCTTTCTTCATGTGTGAAATCTCGTGTTCGATGGCCATGTAAACGTTTTGTGTAATATTATCTATTACCGAATTTTTTAATTCTAGGCCCTTAGTTAGAGTTTCGACTTCGTTGCGAACCTTATCTTGGATAACTGTGTCTAGGTTATTAATGCTATCAGTTAGATTGCTTTTCTCTTCATCCAGGTCTTCTCTGATCTGAATTATTGTTTGTTCGGATAAGCGGCTCATTGTACAGTTATATCTTTACTAGGCTTATAAGTGTGAGCCAAAAAAATCAGGCAGTCAAGCAATAGGTAAACCATACAGTAATTAGGCTTATGTCACTTCCAACGGTGTTGGTCTGTTGGTTCTTTATTTCCAAAATATCCAAAATTCAAAATTTAATAGAATTTATTATTTACTTTCAGTTTCGTAGTGTCACTATAGTTGTAAACTTTGGGTTATTTTTGTCCATACTTTTATTCTTGATTGTTCTTATGTCCTATTGTATTTTTATTTGTAGCAGAAGGCAGTTAGCTACCGGTAGCTACCTAGTCTACTGCAGAAACTGACATCAAATCGAGTGAAAAGAAAGGGAAAAAGAAGGGGCCGAAACTGCGAACACCGGACAATATCTTCTAGCAGATACTAACCCCCCTTATGGCAGTTTATGCTAGCGTATTTGGTCCTGGGGGTCATAATACGCTTGCGGATTTTATCCGGGGGGGGGGGGGGGGGGGGGCATAATATTCAGGGGGCAAAATATGCTGTGAAACCGGGATAGAACATTCTGTTTGGTGAGTTTGTGATGATTTTAATAAAGTGCATTCTTGGCGAGTTTACTCTTTTTAATAAACATATAAACAATTAGGCTTATCTGTGGGTGTATGACCCTAAGGTGCCACATGCCATCACCTTCTTCAGTACAACATCCAGTAAGTACAATATCTATAATTTAAAAGTTATTAAGAATGCATTAGGTGCATTGTGTAAATTACCAATTTAGAGTCAGAGATAATAAGTCTATCCCAATTGGTCAACGTTTGTCACGAAACGAGATTCGTTACAAGTTATATCATCCACGACTTTCACAGTAGTATCTAATGCAGATGTTCGGCAACTGCCATACAGCCTGATTAGTTGGACGAATCCGTTGTTCTGTGATAATTATTGTCTAGAATCCGTTCCAATTTGAAAATATACGCATTTATAATATTTATATGTAGAAATGTATACGATATGAAAAGATTTCATTCAAAATAGGACTATTGGAGAATTGGAGAATAGCCTTGTGAATTGTATGTTGGAAACGCCAACTGTTATACCACATCTCTTTAAATGCTAATATAATACCAAAATCACCAAGTGAGAAGTAGCATAATAATACCAACAACCAAAAGAAAGTTTTAGAATAAAGCTTTTTTAACAAATCCCATTTCTAATATAAATTCCGCCACCGCTATTAACACCCCAAACAACACCATTGTAACTGCTAACACTTGCTTGGATTAAGCCACCATCAATCCTGACCCACTTTGGAGCTGCGTTGTCCCCACCCACCCGGGCTGCATATATTTCTTGGTTTGATTTTGTAGCCCACAGAATACCATCTTTGCCAGAACTAATTGTATTCCATCCACCTCCACTTTTAGCACTCCAGGAAGTCACTACAGACCTTGATCCGAAAGTGTTTTGCATGTAATACATTGTACGCCCTCTATTGACACCCCAAACACCTGCACCTCCAAAGGTAATGTCCATAAGTTTTCCACCAACATGTGTCCAACCTGTACCAGCTGGGTTTGACAGAGAGGCCCCACTCCTTACATATATGTCATCAATTCTGTTAACCCCCCACATTCCATTAGTGGTGGAGTCAACTGCAACTCGAGTGAGGCCACCAGCAATTTGTGTCCAGCCAGCACCAGCCGGATTTCCTCCATGAATGCCGTGACGAATGTAAATATTTCCTCCTGAGTTGGTTCCCCATACAATGTTATTACCGACGGCGATATTGCTTAGCCCTCCAGGAATGTGCTGCCATCCAGAACCAGAACTGCATGAGCCATATGTACCTGATCTGTAATAGATATTATCACCTGAATTCACTCCCCAAACACCTGCTTGACCAACACTCACCCATTTAAGGCCGCCTGCTACATTGGACCACGATGTTCCAGTCAACTGATAATCATTTGGAGGGGTATGGGGAGCTGTTTTGGCACATCTCCCCTCTCTAAACCAAATTCCATTTCCGCTATTGACACCCCAAACAGCACCATTGTAATTGCTGACACTCGCTTGTATTAGTCCACCATCAACTCTATGCCATTCTGGAATAGGATTGTCTGCTGATACTTTGGCACCATATATTTCTTGGTTTGATTTTGTAGCCCAAATAATACCATCTTTGCCAGAACTAATTGTATTCCATGCACCTCCAAGTTGAGCACTCCAGGAAGTCACAGCAGACCTTGATCCGAAAGTGTTTTGCATGTAATACATTGTACGTCCTCTATTGACACCCCAAACACCTGCACCTCCGAAGGTAATGTCCATAAGTTTCCCACCGACATGTGTCCAACTTGTACCAGCTGGGTTTGACAGAGAGGCCCCACTCCTTACATATATGTCATCATTACTATTAACCCCCCACATTCCATTAGTGGTGGAGTCAACTGCAACTCGTGAGAGGCCACCCGCAACTTGTACCCAATCAGAACCAATGGGATTTGGACTATGAATTCCATTACGATAGTAAATATTTCCAGCACTATTTACACCCCAGACAACATCATTACCAACTGCAATGTTGCTAAGGCCTCCAGGAATTTGTTGCCAACCACTACCTGTATGGCATGCCTCATAAGTGCCTGTTCTATAATATATATTATCACCTGAATTGACACCCCAAACACCTGCTTGGCCAACACTCACCCATTTAAGACCACCTGCTACATTGGTCCATGAGTTTCCTATAATACCTTCATCTGCATCAGGTGTGTGTACATCTGTTTTTGCACATCTCCCCTCTCTAAACCAAATTCCATTTCCGCTATTGACACCCCAAACAGCACCATTGTAATTGCTGACACTTGCTTGTATTAGTCCACCATCAACTCTATGCCATTCTGGAATAGGATTGTCTGCAGATACTTTGGCACCATATATTTCTTGGTTTGATTTTGTAGCCCAAATAATACCATCTTTGCCAGAACTAATTGTATTCCATGCACCTCCAAGTTGAGCACTCCAGGAAGTCACAGCAGACCTTGATCCGAAAGTGTTTTGCATGTAATACATTGTACGTCCACTATTGACACCCCAAACACCTGCACCTCCGAAGGTAATGTCCATAAGTTTTCCACCGACATGTGTCCAACTTGTACCAACTGGGTTTGCCAGAGAGGCCCCACTCCTTACATATATGTCATCATTGCTATTAACCCCCCACATTCCATTAGTGGTGGAGTCAACTGCAACTCGTGAGAGGCCACCAGCAACTTGTACCCAATCAGAACCAATGGGATTTGGACTATGAATTCCATTACGATAGTAAATATTTCCAGCACTATTTACACCCCAGACAACATCATTACCAACTGCAATGTTGCTAAGGCCTCCAGGAATTTGTTGCCAACCACTACCTGTATGGCATGCCTCATAAGTGCCTGTTCTATAATATATATTATCACCTGAATTGACACCCCAAACACCTGCTTGGCCAACACTCACCCATTTAAGACCACCTGCTACATTGGTCCATGAGTTTCCTATAATACCTTCATCTGCATCAGGTGTGTGTACATCTGTTTTTGCACATCTCCCTTCTCTAAACCAAATTCCATTTCCACTATTGACACCCCAAACAGCACCATTGTAATTGCTGACACTTGCTTGTATTAGTCCACCATCAACTCTATGCCATTCTGGAATAGGATTGTCTGCTGATACTTTGGCACCATATATTTCTTGGTTTGATTTTGTAGCCCAAATAATACCATCTTTGCCAGAACTAATTGTATTCCATGCACCTCCAAGCTGAGCACTCCAGGAAGTCACTGCAGACCTTGATCCGTAAGTGTTTTGCATGTAATACATTGTATGTCCTCTATTGACACCCCAAACACCTGCACCTCCGAAGGTAATGTCCATAAGTTTCCCACCGACATGTGTCCAACTTGTACCAGCTGGGTTTGCCAGAGAGGCCCCACTCCTTACAAATATATCATCATTACTATTAACCCCCCACATTCCATTAGTGGTGGAGTCAACTGCAACTCGTGAGAGGCCACCAGCAACTTGTACCCAATCAGAACCAATGGGATTTGGACTATGAATTCCATTACGATAGTAAATATTTCCAGCACTATTTACACCCCAGACAACATCATTACCAACTGCAATGTTGCTAAGGCCTCCAGGAATTTGTTGCCAACCACTACCTGTATGGCATGCCTCATAAGTGCCTGTTCTATAATATATATTATCACCTGAATTGACACCCCAAACACCTGCTTGGCCAACACTCACCCATTTAAGACCACCTGCTACATTGGTCCATGAGTTTCCTATAATACCTTCATCTGCATCAGGTGTGTGTACATCTGTTTTTGCACATCTCCCTTCTCTAAACCAAATTCCATTTCCACTATTGACACCCCAAACAGCACCATTGTAATTGCTGACACTTGCTTGTATTAGTCCACCATCAACTCTATGCCATTCTGGAACAGGATTGTCTGCTGACACTTTGGCACCATATATTTCTTGGTTTGATTTTGTAGCCCAAATAATACCATCTTTGCCAGAACTAATTGTATTCCATGCACCTCCAAGTTGAGCACTCCAGGAAGTCACTGCAGACCTTGATCCGAAAGTGTTTTGCATGTAATACATTGTATGTCCTCTATTGACACCCCAAACACCTGCACCTCCGAAGGTAATGTCCATAAGTTTTCCACCGACATGTGTCCAACTTGTACCAGCTGGGTTTGCCAGAGAGGCCCCACTCCTTACAAATATATCATCATTACTATTAACCCCCCACATTCCATTAGTGGTGGAGTCAACTGCAACTCGTGAGAGGCCACCAGCAACTTGTACCCAATCAGAACCAATGGGATTTGGACTATGAATTCCATTACGATAGTAAATATTTCCAGCACTATTTACACCCCAGACAACATCATTACCAACTGCAATGTTGCTAAGGCCTCCAGGAATTTGTTGCCACCCAGTACCTGTATGGCATGCCTCATAAGTGCCTGTTCTATAATATATGTTATCACCTGAATTGACACCCCAAACACCTGCTTGGCCAACACTCACCCATTTAAGACCACCTGCTACATTGGTCCATGAGTTTCCTATAATACCTTCATCTGCATCAGGTGTGTGTACATCTGTTTTTGCACATCTCCCCTCTCTAAACCAAATTCCATTTCCACTATTGACACCCCAAACAGCACCATTGTAATTGCTGACACTTGCTTGTATTAGTCCACCATCAACTCTATGCCATTCTGGAATAGGATTGTCTGCTGATACTTTGGCACCATATATTTCTTGGTTTGATTTTGTAGCCCAAATAATACCATCTTTGCCAGAACTAATTGTATTCCATGCACCTCCAAGTTGAGCACTCCAGGAAGTCACAGCAGACCTTGATCCGAAAGTGTTTTGCATGTAATACATTGTACGTCCACTATTGACACCCCAAACACCTGCACCTCCGAAGGTAATGTCCATAAGTTTTCCACCGACATGTGTCCAACTTGTACCAGCTGGGTTTGCCAGAGAGGCCCCACTCCTTACAAATATATCATCATTACTATTAACCCCCCACATTCCATTAGTGGTGGAGTCAACTGCAACTCGTGAGAGGCCACCAGCAACTTGTACCCAATCAGAACCAATGGGATTTGGACTATGAATTCCATTACGATAGTAAATATTTCCAGCACTATTTACACCCCAGACAACATCATTACCAACTGCAATGTTGCTAAGGCCTCCAGGAATTTGTTGCCACCCAGTACCTGTATGGCATGCCTCATAAGTACCTGTTCTATAATATATGTTATCACCTGAATTGACACCCCAAACACCTGCTTGGCCAACACTCACCCATTTAAGACCACCTGCTACATTGGTCCATGAGTTTCCTATAATACCTTCATCTGCATCATGTGTGTGTATATCTGTTTTTGCACATCTCCCCTCTCTAAACCAAATTCCATTTCCGCTATTGACACCCCAAACAGCACCATTGTAATTGCTGACACTTGCTTGTATTAGTCCACCATCAACTCTATGCCATTCTGGAATAGGATTGTCTGCTGATACTTTGGCACCATATATTTCTTGGTTTGATTTTGTAGCCCAAATAATACCATCTTTGCCAGAACTAATTGTATTCCACGCACCTCCAAGTTGAGCACTCCAGGAAGTCACAGCAGACCTTGATCCGAAAGTGTTTTGCATGTAATACATTGTACGTCCACTATTGACACCCCAAACACCTGCACCTCCGAAGGTAATGTCCATAAGTTTTCCACCAACATGTGTCCAACTTGTACCAGCTGGGTTTGACAGAGAGGCTCCACTCCTTACATATATGTCATCATTACTATTAACCCCCCACATTCCATTAGTGGTGGAGTCAACTGCAACTCGTGAGAGGCCACCCGCAACTTGTACCCAATCAGAACCAATGGGATTTGGACTATGAATTCCATTACGATAGTAAATATTTCCAGCACTATTTACACCCCAGACAACATCATTACCAACTGCAATGTTGCTAAGGCCTCCAGGAATTTGTTGCCAACCACTACCTGTATGGCATGCCTCATAAGTGCCTGTTCTATAATATATGTTATCACCTGAATTGACACCCCAAACACCTGCTTGGCCAACACTCACCCATTTAAGGCCACCTGCTACATTGGTCCATGAAGTTCCTGTTATCTCAGGAATTTTATTTATGATATGGGCATCATCTTTTTCACATGTACCCTCTCTAAACCAAATATCATTTCCATTATTAACACCCCATACAGCTCCATCCCAGTTGCTTATACTTGCTTGCATTAAACCCCCTTCAATCTTATGCCAATTCGGAGAAACGTTTGATGCATCTACCTTTGCAGCAAATATTTCACTGTTAGTTGCAATTGCCCAAATAACACCATCTTTGCCAGAACTAATTGTGTTCCATGAACTTCCAGCCTGTGCACTCCAGGAAGTTACTGCAGACTTTGATCCAAATGTGTTTTGCATGTAATACATTGTATGCCCACGATTAACACCCCAAACCCCTGCACCTCCAAAGGTAATGTCCATAAGTTTTCCACCAACATGTGTCCAACTTGTACCAGCTGGGTTTGACAGAGAGGCCCCACTCCTTACATATATGTCATCATTGCTATTAACCCCCCACATTCCATTAGTGGTGGAGTCAACTGCAACTCGTGAGAGACCACCAGCAACTTGTACCCAATCAGAACCTACTGGAAGTGCTGCATGGATTCCAGCACGATAGTAAATATTTCCAGCACTATTTACACCCCAGACAACATCATTACCAACTGCAATGTTGCTAAGGCCTCCAGGAATTTGTTGCCACCCAGTACCTGTATGGCATGCCTCATAAGTGCCTGTTCTATAATATATGTTATCACCTGAATTGACACCCCAAACACCTGCTTGGCCAACACTCACCCATTTAAGGCCACCAGGTATTTTGGTCCATGATGTTCCTTTTGGAGGCCCAATAAGAGATTGTGCCTCATTATATACCTGACAATCGTTTTTCAGCATTGTAGCAGAGTTGTCTGTAGATACACCCCATACACAATTAGAATGACCACCAATACTAACTTGCTTAAGATTTTCATTTATAATTTTCCATTCACCTGACATTAAATTATTTGCATCTTCCAAGCGAACATAAACTTTGTTACCACTTTGAGCCCAAAGAACACCATATCCTACCTCAATCCTTGATAAGTGAGATCCATGGGTGCTTTTCCATCCAGTACCATCTGTTCCACTACCTCCAAACGTCATTGTTCTGTAATATGCGGTACCTCCAGAATTAACACCCCAAACTCCCAAAGGTCCTATTGAAATATGACTCAACCCACCAGCAATATGGACCCATCCAGTTCCTTCAAGGGTAGGCGCTTCTATTCCATTTCGGCGAAATATGCTATCTCCAGAGTTGACACCCCATACCTGGTTAGTCGTTGAACAGACTGAGATTTGTTTAAGCTTTCCTGCAATATGTTTCCATCCTGAACCTTTTGGATTGCTCTCTGAGATTCCAAGGCGGATGAAAATATCATCATTGGAATTTACACCCCAAACAGCACCATCTCCAACTGAGATTTGTTTCAAAGCACCTTAAAAAACAAACGAATATTAACGTTTGGTTGTGACGCGACTTTTTGAGTAGCTGTACCGCGACTTTCAAAGTCGCGTTACGGCTACTCTGAAAATTAGCCGTAATGCGACTTTCCATAATGCGACATTAGCCATACCGCCACTGCGCTGTTGAAGACTACAAGTATCAGCATTGATCTCCTGGCATAATCAATGATTAATCTCAGCTCTAGAATGTGGTCTAAACAGCTCTATTTATTCTGCGCTCCTGCCTGTTCTAAGTCAGGTTGCCACCAATAGGACAAATGCTTAGATAATATCGAGTCGTAAATTTTGGCGAGAGAGTCCATAACAGTAATTCCTCTAAAACTATTGCAATCGAGGGGACTACTACTAGGATCGGCATGCTGCATTGCAGCTGCATTTTTAAGAATACTGTGCCGGCTTATCGACAAAATTGCACCGCCACAACTCCCTATCACCCATGGCATTTGCTAGATCATCCGCATCTTCAAGGCCAGTGTCCTTTAAGATGCGTCTCAAAAAGTCATGGGCTGTCCACCATGCTTATTCACTCCATGAGGCTGCCAAAGTAAAAGATTATGCACTGGCTGGTCCTCACGGCGAAAGCAATGTCCTGCAAAGTGGAGGCGATTTTGTTCTAGTGTCAAGCTTGGGGGAACCAATGAGACACCTCCAATGTTATATAGTGTCTGGTTGGAGATGTGTGCATTGAACTTGACACAATGAACCCGGCGTAGCATTCTTGTGAATGTGCCATCCAGAGATTTGGTGTCCTCAGCAGTTAGAGCCCAGCATGGACTCCCATAGAGGAGTACTGGAACTACTGCTGCTCTAAATAACCGGACCTTAAGTTTCCGATTAATTCTCGGTGACTTCCAAATCCTGGAAAGGCTATTCAAGGCTGCCCATGCCTTTCCCTTACATATTCGAAGGATACTGACATGATCCATGATCCTGACTTCCGGATCCATGATCCCAGGTAACAGAAGTCATCCACATGCTCAAGCATACCATCTTTTGAGCTTATGCTCATCCGATCAGAGACTTGCTGAGGACTTTCAAAGTTAACTGTCAACATTTTGGTCTTTCTGGAGTTAATAAAAAGACAAACACTAGAAGCAGCATGTTCTAATGAGCTGAGGAGCCGTTGGGCTCCCTCTAGTGATTCTGAGAGTACTTCTAAGTCATCAGCAAAGTCTAGATCAGTTAGGTACTTGGCAGGATTTCCTCGACTTCTGGTGACAGTAGGTGGAGTTATCATCACCCCATCATCATTATGATGATCTAAGGACATGCGTAGAACATAGTCAACAACAATTATGAACAAGAATGGTGCAAGTGTGTCTCCCTGTAGGACGCCCCATAACACTTCAAATGGTTCTGTGTCACCGCCAACAGTAGACACAAATGTTGTCGAACCATCGTATACTGATCTGATTGCTGCAATAATTTCATCAGGAATCCCATATAATGAAAGTATGCTGAACATACGTGAGCGAGAGACTGAATCAAAGGCCTTGAAGAAGTCAACAAAGATAACAGCCAGATGCCTGTCTTTCTTTTTTGATAACTCTTCATTTATCCTTCTAAGTGCCAAAATGGGCTCCATGGTCCCACGACCTTTACGGAACCCATTCTGATTTCCACGGAGCAGTCTCTCAATGGGATCCCTGATGCGATTTAATATAATTATATTGTATAGCTTTGCAGCAATCGAGATCAATGTGATTCCCCGAAAAGAACCATAGAGTGTTAGGTTGCCCTTCTTGGGAACTGGCACCAACTTATTTGTTTTCATTTCTTGTGGGACTCTTGTTGTACGGTACATGTCTACTATGATGGGATAGATGAGTTTTAAACACTCAGGTATTTTAAAGACCTCAGGGGGAACACCATCTACTCCATTGGCACGATTGGTCTTAATGCTCTTTGCAGCAGCCTTCACTTCTGCAAAGGAGATATCGCCAATGGGAATATCTGGGAGTACAGACTCAGACACTTTTACTTCTATAAAGTTATCAGGCAATACCCTGTCATTATTGAGGAGCTTTTGGAAGTGGGCCTTCCAACCATTGAGGCGATCGGCTGGTGATTCAGCCTTAACCTTGTTGGTTGGTTGGCTTTTCCGCCCAGTAAGCAAGTTGATCGATTTCCATGCCTGGGATGATTGCCTGCTGTCGTCGGCATCATTGATGGCATCAACCTGTTGGTTTATTAGCTCCTGTAGATTAACAGAGTACTGCCTGTTCAGGGACCTAGATGCAGCCTTAACTGCATTCTTGGCCGCTATAGTCTGTTTGAGTCGGGACTCCTTCTGCGCCTTATATAGGTCATTTCGGCACTTCTGGATTTTGTTGTCAGTGCAGGGGGCCCTTTTCCTGTTTCGAGGGTATACAGGAACTGTTTCTGCAGCTGCTAACTTAACTGCTTCTGTGAAGGCAGTATAGCCCTCACAGTGATCTGCCACCTCAGAGGCAAGAACCTCATACGTGTTGCTCAGCTGTAGTGTGAAGCTGGATCTCACACTTGGCTGTTGCAACAGAGAGGACCAGTCATGCCGCGACAAGGCAGATTTCGTTGTTCTGCTAGCACGCAGACTAAGTCTTACCTTGGCCACAATAAGGCGGTGATCACTGGAGAAGGGTCGAAGTGTAAATGCATTACAGTCTTGTATAGAGCTCCTGTACTTCCTACGAAACAGAATATGGTCTATCTGGGACTTGTGACCACTTGGTCCACTATGAATCCATAGCTTTCCAGTTCGCTTCTTTAACTGGGTTCCAGCCGAAAACAATCCATTTCCAGAGATAAAATCCTGAAGATGGACGGAATTTCGGTTGACACTATTGCTATAGACCCAGGGCGATGTAGGTGATTGATGCAGACTTGCATTAAAGTCTCCCAGGAATGTTAAGAATGCATGCTGATCCACTCTATCAGTAGCTGCTTGTAGATTGTGGTAGAAATTTTCCACCTCCTCTACAGGGGTAACACTAGTTGGAGAGTAGCACACAATCAGAACCACCTTAGGAAACTTCTTAGCCAGTCTTCCAGAACATGAGAAGTGGCAACGGATGATGCGGTTAGAGATTTGGTCTATTTTGTCCAATGCTGCATGTGCAGTTGGATTCATCAATAGACCAATACCACCATTGCCACTATCATCTGCTGACGCGAGGGCGAGTCGGCAACCGCCCCCCATGTCCTTAATCAGAACTTCATCAGTCTGTCCAGTCTGCATTCGGTGCTCTTGAACACCCACTGCGCTAAGAGAAAGCTTATCTGCCAAGGCAGTCAGCTCACCTTGTCGCATTGGGGACCCGAGTGTTAGGGTGTTTAGTGAGGCTAGTCTAGTGACTTGCCTCAGATTCACCAATGGCTTTGTTCGTCGGGGTGGAACATGAGAGTAGCCTCCAACTCCAGAATCCCTCTCCCCCTCACAATCTGGCCTCCCTGGTGACCCAGGGTTTGGGCCAGAAAGGTCATCAGGAAAGGGACTCAAAGAATTGTTGGCTTCTCTCTCTCCAGTAGGGGGTGAGACAGGCAGCCAGTCAGGAGATAACTGACGCCTGTGAGGCCTATTGTGTCCGTTAATTCCACTGGCCTCTAGTGGCCGGACCTCCGCATTACTAATGTAATCCATAGTGGGGGGTTGGGGGGTGCTTATTTGCCGAGTCAGCTCTCGGGGCAAATACCACACCTTGGTTTGCCGTTCCACAGGGTGGGTGTCGCAGTGGAGTCAGATATGAGGCCCATCACCCATATCTACTCTGGCGCACATGACCCACCATTGGCTGTGCAGCTCATCTACTGGTTCATGCCCTGTACCCCTGCTGCCAGGTGCAGGTCGCAGTGAAGTGCACTCAGAGTGGACATGAGAACACTCTACTCCTGACCAGCCATTGGTAGATCACCATCTGCCTGGCCAGGCCATATACCCCTGCAGCCAAGTATATGGGTCCTTAATCCAGGACCAAGTGCGTCCTTATCCCAGAACGAAGGGGGTCCTAGTTACAGGACCAGATTTGCCCTAGTAAGAGGGTCTATGCAGCTACAGGTGGCACCTCCTTTATGCATGGAGGTGGCAAGTTTTCTTGATCAATGACCTAGAATACCTGACCTGACCTTGAGTCAGGTGTAGATTGATTGACAGATAGCTTGACATTGATGTAGTGCTTACTCAGAGTTGAGAGTAAAGTATCTTGGAAATTACTTCTCAAGGTACCCCCCTCCCCCCCCCCCCCCCCCCCCCCCACGAAATTAAAATTATCCGAATTATATGCATGTTTATATTTATATAAATGGTGAACTAAAAAAATTGTGAATGGCTTATTTAAAATTTAGGCTTTTTTGAGAATATATTCTTTATGACCATATTAACCAGGTGAGATACTCTTTTTCACCGTTCAATTTTATCTTTTGCATTTTTATATCTGAAAATTTGGTGTCAAAGTGCAATTTTTGGTGAAAACCGGTTTTTTCAATTATTTCAAAAAGTAATCGACCGTTTTTTTTAAATTTGGTTTTTTTAAGTTAGAATGTTGATATGAATCACGTGAGACATTCATTTTGACCGTTCAATTTTTTCGATCTAAAAGTTGGTTCAAGCCCGGTGTGGGCCACTACTATACGTAGGGTTCTATTTCTTTTCAAACGCTTATGAAAATGTTTTATTTTTAAATTGTTACTTTTTCGCTCGAATATACACCAAAATCTGGAGAAAAAGTTTCACTTTTTTTCCCTAGGGAAAAAAGTAACCCATTGGGTTGCATTGATTTTACTTTTTTCCCGGCGAAAAAAGTTAATTAAAATATTTTTGGTGGAATTTCTTAAATTTAATTACATATATTTAAAGAGCATCGACGTAGAAAAGGTTTGCAAGTAATTTGAACAAAATCCATTCACAAACTCAAAAGTTATTGCAACTTTAGTGTCTGAAACGTTTACTCCAAAACGAAACTCAATATCCAATATTGGTTTAGGTAGTTAAGCGGCGCTCTAGTTATGTAATAAATATTCGAGAACACTGAATTACAGTATTGTAACATTGAGTAAGGCAAAATCGAGAGTTGAGGAGTACAATAATTTGAATCGCAGCAGTAACTATGGAAGTAATATATTTTTTGGCAGCACCTTGGTCTAGTGGTGACATTACTGGGCTTCCGATTAGGGAGCCCTGGTTCGATCCCAAGATGGGGCAGTACTGTTTGGGCACAGTGCTCTAAATGCTGCAGCCTAGCCCAACTCCGGCTTTCATCCTTCAGTGGTCGATAAATGGGAACCAAGGCAACTTGGAAAACAGAGTGGAAGGGTTTACTGTGGAAGATCACCCATGGTGGTGAAGAGGCATTCCTTGGCTTAACGAGCCTAAAAGATTCTCCCTCCCATTCAATATTTTTTTTTCCATGTAATAAATAATTATAAGTTGTCTGATTTTTTGCTCCAGTGCTGTAGCTAGTTTGATAAACATTTTCGTTTGATTATTTGATTAACGTTCTGGAATATCATCTTCACGTTCACAAAGTAAGGCCAGTAGTATATAGTAGCTAGTATTATTTAATTACACCATGACCTGTAATCTTGAAATTTGAAATACAACTAGTTCAACTCACCGTCGATGTCCACATGAAGCCGGAATTTTCGATCTTGTCCGTAATTTTTTTTATAAGCGTTTTAAAAAAAGTGTCTTTTGCGAGATTGCACATCTCCTATCATCGCCAATTTTCACATTAACCTCGCTTTATAGATATCATTAAAAAGCTTTCGTTCCAAGGATTCCAAATAATGTAACAATGTTTGAATTTCGTTGAGAAACAGCTGAGATATAGGCGTTCAATGATAGTAAGAAGTATTGTTCGCTGAAGGCCATTTTTTATTCTATTTAATAAATACACTATGTTCTGGAACATTTTGTTTATGTTTGAATAGCTAAGCGATAGAGATATTGTATAGGCATATCTCCATAGTATAGGTGTCCATTGTATATACAATCTCCATTGTATAGGCCATCTCACAAAATAAAAAACACGTTCTAGAATTTTGTGTATTTTTTAAATCGAATAAATGGCGAACAATAATAATTCTTGCAATCTTTGAACGCCTATTTCTCAATGAAATTCAGATATTGTTACATATTTGGAATCCTTGTAACGAAAGCTTTCTAATGATATGAAAAATTACGACTAATGTGGAGAATGGAAATGATACGGATGGTGTGATTTCGCAAAAGACACTTTTTAAAACGCTTATAAAAAAATTTAAAGGCGAAATCGAAAATTCCGGCTTCATGGTAACAACCACGGTGAGTTAAACTAGTTGTGTTTCAAATTTCAAGCCATATGATAAAGATTTGTAGAAAAATTTGGGGGGGGGGGGGGGGGGGTGGGGTGTTCCGTGTCATCAGAAGATGACACTATATTACGGGTCATGGTGTATGTTGATTATGTGATTGCATTAAGTTTGTGGACATATTGAAATAGAAACAAATATAATAATTTGGCACCATACCTTCAATTTGTGTCCAGGTGGAACCTTCAGAACATTGACCGTACGTTCCTTCTCTATGAAATATTGAGTCTCCACCATCAATACCCCAGACGCCGGATAATCCTACAGAGACCCATTTCCAATTCTTAGGGCCGTCAATGACACTCCATGATGCAGCGTCTCCACTGGTTATCCGTATAAATACAGCTATTAGAACGACTAGTCCCAATGCTATACTCCCACCGGTTGAAAACATGTTTCTCTGTTGGATAAATAATAAATTCAATTTCAACATCACTACCAACTCGTTGTGAAGATCAGCCTGTTTGTCACCTTATTAGGTGGGAGTGTGAGTGTCAGGGGCTACTGGCTGAGCTGGTTAGCGCTACTGATGATGCCTGTTAGGCCGAAACGTACGTATAGCGGTGGTTCAACCCCCGGTGACCAGCAGTTTGAGCAGACCAGCCAAAATCTTCTCAGGCTCACTATCCTTGATAACATTGCCAAATTGGAAGGGCAGTGTGATTTTGGGGTGGCATTGGTTGGGGGTCAAGGAAAGAAGTTGGACTAGAGGGTAGAATACACTAGAGAATAGATTGTAGAACACTTTACTTGTTGCTACGTAATGAGATTAGTAGCCTAGGCAACTGGTAACAACGCCCTTGGGTGAATGCTACACAGGGGATCATATTGAATGTAGGCAAAAACCCACCCACCCTATCCACATGAAGCAATGGCTATGCAACAACAACAACGACTCCATTATATATACAATCATACCGACAATTGTTGGGAGAGAGCCACACATTCAGGACCATCACAAGGATTAATAATGTGCACAATAATAACACACAACATACAGGAAAACCCGCACATCCTGACATCAGCAATACAGCGCCCACATCAACTACAGCGCCGAATCATCTGCATAGCGAGAGCATACAACAAGGATTGTCACCCATATCGTATCCAACACAATAACCAAAACAACAAACCGCGGGGGGATACACAACGCGATAGGATTTGCTCTAAAACAAGTAGCAGTATTTTAGCTAGCTAGTATAGTAGCAATATTTTTAATTAATTTTCAAGTTTTTTAGGGTATTTTGAACTATTTTCGTGGTGTTTTGTGGTAATTAACAGGACCGGGAGCTAGCTTTTTCTGCAATCTTAACATTTAATATTAACCGCTTGACTACTGTTGCTGTGTAATGCGTTATATCACATGTCCAAGTTCCTTAAATGGCCTGATTTTCCAATGTTGACAATTTTGCGGTTTAAAATCACCATAACTATAACTCAGCCAGTATTATTATTTTGAAGTAAAATTGCTCTCTGGGGTTTTTTTTCACATGCTCTTTCACATGACAACAACGAAAACTGGAAAAATATCGAAGTCGCCAACACCGTTACTTACCTTATTTTGTCGAGTTTCGGTCTTAGTTATTTATGTAAAACTGTATAGTATAATAACTATATTATACAAACTGTAACTGTGTGATAATGCCTACCGCACTTATTTATAAGTACGGTTGTTCCAATGAAGCAACATAAGTTGAAGGTTCATGTGTAATTTCAATTGGGTACTTAGTTTGCCATTGGTTTATGATTGGTTTATCATTTTAATTTGAAGATAAGAGAGAGCAGATGAAGAATCTGCAGATGAAGGCGGTTCTAATGTTATCTATATTACATTCCAACGACGAAAAATAAAGCCAACAGAGATGGTAAAATATTGCTAATTAGGTATTTTTTAACGAAAAATCAGACCAGGCAAACAGTAAGAAAAGTTTAAGTTGTCAACTATCTCATTGAATTGAATTTAATTTAATTTGTATAATGACACAAACATTATATAATGGATCTATAAATGGAACAAACAATAAAATAAATAAACAACAAATAAATGGCCCATTACGTAAATGGTTTTGATATTTAGGTTAATATTAATCACGAGACTTAAAAAGAAAATGTTTGAAAATAAACGACATTACGTAAATGGTTTTGATATTTAGGTTAATATTAATAACGAGACTTAAAAAGGAAATGTTTGGAAATAAACGGTATTACGTATCGAGTTGCATTTATTAAAATACTTTAAGTTAATATTATTCACTAGATTTATACATCTGATTTATAGGCTATATAAAATAATGTAATTGCGTGGTGTTAGCACCATCGGTACCTATGAAAGTTATGATATTATTAAAAAAATAAAATAAAATAAACAAACATATATAATAATAAAATTAGTCATACTTATTTATTTACACAATGGTTTAACTTACTGTATACTGATCTCTAAATTCCTGCATGAAATTTGTTACATGTAAATTAGTGGAAACGATAATTGTGAGATTTAATAAATTTAATAAAATCAAATGAAGTTTGTTGAGAATAGCCTAAAATGATCTTATATCTAATGTCGAAATTCTTGCTTTTCTATTTTCTAAAGAGTATCAATAATTAATATCCGTAGTAAGCCAAAATATTGCGTATATATGGGAATGAAATCTAAATGATGCCGTTCTTGGCGTATCCATAGTTATAACTTCAGGGATAATGACTGTAGAAAGGGTCTAATGCCACGGTTAACAAAAACAGTTTCTATTTATATGGCCATTTCACCTTAAGGACGTTTTCAGTAAATAAATTAAATTAATAACTTTAAGTTATTAACTGTTCAGTGCAAACAATAAAATGAAATCACGTGATTTGGGACTAGAGGATGCTGCAGGGCTGAGACTGTCAATGAAATAAATAATTCAGGCTTGGCGATTGGTAATGTAAACCAGGAATTGTATATCATCAGATTAGAGCAGGTTGTGGTTGTGATAAAGGATCATGGCATGACTATTGACTATACCAACTGCATGGAAGGAAGGGAAGAGATTAAATAACGAACTTTGTTGTTAATTTTTTATATACTAATAATTATTGTAATTATATAATATATATTGTAAATATTAAGGCCATTGCATTGTTGCCCAACTAGAACTACTGTAGTGGGGGTATAAACCGGTAAGGTTTTAAACTTAACGTGCTGGAATAATTAAATAAATACTGTACGCGCTTTTGAAGACCTTCAGCAGTTTAACCTGCCAAAATTTATATGTCTTTTGGTTTATAAATATACTTTAGAAGATGACAAATATTTAATACCAATAAACACAACATTAGCAGAAGCCAGCCTAGTGCGCGTCCATTCACCCGCTGGATAATCCCGGGAGACTGGATTCTGAGGGCTTAAATTATTATTGCAGTGAAGCTTACGGTATTGTATTATTCGATTGATCGTTAATAATTAATTTCTGACTAATATTATTTACTTTCGGGAAATATTAACAGTTCCTTTAGGACGTGGCGCTCTATCTAGATAAACAGAGATAAGACTTATACTACACGCAACGGTAAGGCTTAGATTCACGTATGAGGCGCATTCTTTAGGAAATGCTTAGTTATCAATCACAATCATGCACACTACCGGTAACACACAATACTGCCCACTAATTTGCCGACCGTCAATGATTTTTATCATATATAAAGAGAACAGCAACGGACCAATGTAGTGCTTATCAAATAGCATTAAATTCACTACAAACCACAACAATATAAGTCGCAATCGCTATATATAACCCGCCTCTCTAACCTGTAGTGTATCAAGAAAATTGGGAAATTTGGGTTCTTTATATATGTTCTCCAAATAATATTCAACCAAAACACAACAGTAAACAGCATTAAGACGACGGTAAGTTAAGATATGATATGACAAGATGTGAACAAAGTATTGTTATGCATTGATATGAATCGATAACAGTCATACGCTCTATAATTTAAGCCTACTAATGTTTCTTCTAAAGTATGAAAAGAATTAACTCTAGAGCCGGTGTTTCTGGCTTAGACAGCAATAACAACAAAGTATCAGTAAAAAACTGTAAGACTGAACAATCCCAGTATGATCGGCTCAAAGCTCCACATCGACAGAGAGAATCGCTCTGATTGGCTGAAGCCAAACAAAGAACCATGCGTCCAATGGCTGTTTCCATTTAAGCAACCAGCTGTTAGATGTCGTAATCTGAATCATCACGGCTAAGCTGTGTAAAAGTATTTGCCGTATTGCGGGTTTTTTGCCTTACCATGTCTGCTAAAACACGTATATAGAAGAATGACTTTTATGTCCGTTAAAAACACCTGTAACGGTACCTTGCGGGCAAGGGGAATATATATACAGTTAGAGAACCCTTTTAGAGTATTCCAGCGCCTAGGGGGAAACTGGATTGCGAAGCAAAGGGGCCAGTTATATCCCACAGAAGCTTTTACACCGCTCCCAGAAAATGGGATTTGAGTCTATTAATATACAAAAATCACAGTTTCTAATATACGTAAATACTCTAAACAGTTAGTCTTTCTTGCGCAGACGGCGTTTATGCAATTTTTTAAAGCTAGCCAGAGTCCTTTTCTCTTTGGGGCGAGCCACTTTACAAGGAGGGCTATAACTCCGAGGTGAAGGGTGCAATATGATTGCATCAGAGGGTGTAGGATTATGGTCGGTGTATCCGCCAGTCGAAGTACCGGGTTGATTGACATCGACATCAGGTGAGAGGGGTCTAACGGCTTTGAGAGCTCGTTTCAAGACAGCCGCTCTGACGGGTCCTTTACGCGTGGTCTGAACAAGGGCCGTGGGTGGACCATAGGCGGTCAGAAACCTCCGGGGTTTAATAGTTCTTTCCAACTCGCGTTCACAGGCTCGGTATTCGTAAGGCCGCCGATATACTTCCTGTAACTCTGGGTGTGAGTTAACAAATAAGTCTCCATAGTCCGGATCCTGACGGATATAATTGATTAAGTTATAGGAATGAAGGTCGCTAGGATTAACACTCCTGAGAAATTTGCGTACGAATTTGGTTGAAATACATTCTCCGACGCGCTTTATTAGCTCGTAACTCGATATGCGTGATTTCTGTTCGACCGAGGCGAAGAGATAAGGATGGAACGCATAAACTCCTTCATAAGCGCGTCCGGGATAATAGCGATGGCGCGAATCACAATGTAAATCAGTGTTCGCTTCCCAACCTCTGATGTAACGTAGTGTGATCATTTCATCTACGCTTTCCAAGTCGTGATTAAAAGGGCAATCGAAACTGGCATGTCCCTTTAGTTGACAATGGTGACATTGAGTCATAAATTGAGGGCAAACAGCAAAGATATGCAAGTTATTGAGTCTGCAATATGCGCAATAAATTTCCATAGTTGGTTGTTCTTGGAAATAGGAACAGCGGACATTGGTGTCCATGGGCGTATCGTGGTCTCTCGATGCGCATAACCGACAACGTTGCCTAGAAACATAGTTGGCGTGTCGATAATCGTACGCAGTGAGACACTGTGGACCTTGATACCATTTGATGATATAGTCGTTGTCGCTGTTCCGGGGCGTGATAGGCTGAATCTCCTCAGATTCTAGACATATTGGTTCGTCTTCTAAGTGCATAGCTGAGGTGGGCGTGTCTGTCTCCTCGGGTGGACCTATTGTCTGAATTTCTACGACAGAATAACCGGTGGGGATTCGAGGTCTTTGTATAACAGAGGAGTGCAGGTTCGATATACAAATCTCCTGAAAAATGGCGAATCCAGCGCTATCCAACTTCTCTGCAGCTGAATCTCTTAGGCTGAGCTTGGTCAAAGCGCGGTCTTTAAATTGGCTATCCACGTTGCGGAACGGGGTTAAAAGTCGCCGGAAACATTCGAAACGAATGAATTTATTATGTTCATCTAGTTTAGCGAGTTTGGTCCCAAGTATTAATGGATGGGCGCGTATGGTACGACTGCACACATCGGCTAGCCAACCGGCAAGTGCGGTGTTTTCAAAGATCGTGTATATAGCTAAGGAGGGACGGAGTGGAACACTCATGAAGCTATACACGGCGCCCGGTGCGGTCAATGGTCCATCAAAGTATAATAGAGAATAATGGTCTCCGTATACTTGTTGATAGTTAATGGGATTTCCGACTTTGAAATTCCATCCGTATTCCTGAAAGGCAAGATGTCCGATGGAAGTCCGTTGCACCTTTGTAATGTTGCTAGACGTATTAGCATACATGGTGCGGAAGAAACCTCGACCTTCTGCCCAGGGAGCAATCAGCTGAGTATCAACGAAAGGGTATGGAATGTTCTCCATATTCCGAAAGTCGTTTTGGAGATCTCCATAAACAGCTGAGCCGATTTTAAGGATTCTTTCGTTGAATAACATCTCGAGCACGGGTTGGGGTAACATCGATCCATCGATGCCCATGGCCGGTTTGCGTTCGGTATCAATGACGTAACGCTGCGCGAATTCGAATTGTCCATGTCGGAGATTCTTTTGTGTTTCGGTGAGAGTTTCAAAAGAATAATCAATCACGTCGGAACACGCTCGAGTAAACACGTGGGTAGAACCAGCTAATCCGCGTATGTGGATCATGCGCGTAGTTCCTAGTTCTCCGACCGGAACGCTACCTTCATTATCGTAGGTGACAACTCCATACATCTCAATAACGTTAAGAGTTTCATTCCACTCCTTGGTGGCGTTCTCTAGGGTCATCCCTACTGGATGCCACAAGGTGGCGCATTGGTTAGCGTCAGGGAGATCACTATACTTCATGTGCCGAGTGGTATACGTCTCCACATTTCCATATCTTTGTATTTTCTCTTCTTCAAATAATACATCTAGATTCCAATGGACTAATCGAGTTTTAATAAATCCATCGAGATTATAAGGAGGTTCTATATCTTTCTCGATTCGAGCAATGTTATATGGTTTTCTAAATGAGTTTACCTTTACTAACTGATCCAGATGTTTCTGCAATTGTTCGAGTTCGACAATGTCTAGAGGATTTATTAGTGGTAGAAACTTTAAATTATGCGTCGGGTCCTCTGGTTTTATCATATAATATTGAGTCAGATTAACGTAATAAGGG